>APFE031592213.1:0-110168 GCA_000404065.3 Pinus taeda | reverse complement strand
CCCATAACCCCACTTTATGGGGTCTGGGGCAGCGCCCCATAAAATTTTGGTTTTGGACCCTATGTTAGGTTGGGCGGATCCACTTATGGTTTTGTGCATGATTTTCGCACATGTTTTTTGGACGCGATGGTTTTTCAGTCCATGGTATTGGACGCGATGGTTTTTCGGTCCATGGTATTAGATGCTTCGGCATGTATAAATATGTATTATAACATTGAAAGGAACATAATGAAAAATCAAGCTGGTTGTCCCGGTTTTGGGATCCAAGGGAAAATCACTGTGTATATGTGTTATGCTCTCACATTGTTTATTTTATGTGTTTTAGAATTCGTATGTAGGTAATTTCTGTACGGGGTTAAAACCTACAATGCACAACAAACCAATGATGGAGGTAGTCAGGGATGTGATCCCAGATTGGGACAACTAGGGATTCCAGGAGACTGAAGAATTCAAATATATAATTGTAAAACATAAAGATGCAACTGATTTAAATCAAATTGTTCTGTGTTCCCTTTAACATACAGAAAATTGTCCAGAGTTGAGAATCCATCCCACTAGAGTGTGTTAAAGCGAAAGGGAACCATATATTTCTTCTCCATTTTTTAATAGTTGATCCTATTCCAATTTTATTATAGGTGGTTGTATTTGTATAAAATGGCAACCCTTATCTCGATTGGGGGTTCTCTGAACCTGCATACATTGATGCTTGGGCCCACCATTTTTGTCACTCTTTGAATAAATGGATGTTGGAGTTATTATGAGAATTGTTGATTGTCGGAAAACTTTTACAACAGATAACTTATTCTATACCCGGTAGATTGTGACATTTAATATTTCGCCTTTGTCTTGGCTCCATTTAATGCAGATTTCAAGACATGGAATTTGGACTATTTGTGGGTCTTATGCTAATACATAAATCGAGGATGGAGCAAGTTAGGTTTGAGAAAGTTATTTCTAAAGTGTTAATAGAGTGGAAACCTTATTACCATGTAAAAAAATGGTTTAAGTTTTTATAAAATGGAAATTTCAGTGTGTATGATACTATCCAGTTAGAAAAATAACCAAATATATTCTATATACATATATATATGATTAAAGAAGTTATAAGTTGGCAAGTATGAAAATATTGACTTCCATTAGGTGATTAAGATGCTCTAAAATTCATGAGAATGACTTTAAATATTTTCATTATAAATATTGACTTATTTAAAAAAATTGAAAAATCGTTTAAAAAAATTATATATACTATGTAATTATTTCTAGTTAATAATTAAATTATATGTTTTTAATTTCTTGAATGTTTAGGATTTAGAAAATAGTTAAATTTGTTATGAATTAATGATAACTATTATTAAAGTAATAATCTAGAGATAAATTAAAAAGTAATATAAAAATTTTAAAAAATAAAATATAATTATATAGTGTTTGAATATTATATATAAAAATAAAAATAAAAATTTATGGTATTATTATAATAATGTTAAGAGGAGTGAAATGATAATTTGGATGTATAATGATGATGAGGATGATGATTAATGCCAACTAAGGCTTATATAGTCTATCAGATCTTAATAAGATAATAGATTAAATATGATTCTTTAACATCTTATTTATATGGGCAAAAATAAGTGGGAGAATGTTTCCAAATCACCATTTTTTTATGACTTAAAATGTTAAGAAGGTTGCTAAAGGACAATAGCTCTAGTGGTAGCTAGAGGGTTTAATTCCCCCTCCACATGAGTTCTAGTATTTGAAGACATGTTAGACTGTATGGGAAATTTTGAACAAGTTGAATGCCTGACTAGTAATTCCTATAAGTTTGAATGGGATTGAATGTGAGTATAAGGTGGAAAATCTAAGAGAAAGTGCTTTAATGTGATTATAAGATGGACAATCTAGGAGAAGGTGAATTTCAATATAAGATAGACAGTCTAAGAGAAGGTTTTTTTAATGTGAGTACAAGATTCAACCCTCCTAGGCTTGGTGGAAAACTCTTTCATGTGAATATAAGATGGAAAATCTAAGAGAAAATGTTTTTTATCTTCAACCCTCCTATTATTGGTGACAAAATCTTTCATCCCAAGGTGTTTTGAGAATTCACCAGTGCCTACATAAGTGACAAACTCTTTCATCCCACAGCGTTTTGAGAATTCACCAATGCCTAATTTCATTATGAAGCTCATTAGAATTGGTTCTAATATTGGAAATGTTCATTTTCATCTTAACACTAGTTAAGATAGAGAGATAATTTTGGTTTTCCAGATTGGGGTTGACCACCTCCTTTTAATATTGCACTTTCCTTTTTTCCCTCCAACTCTTTATTTTTCCACAATTTTTCTTTAAATTTGGAAGCAATTTTTTTCCCGATTTCGGTTGATCACCTCCTTATAATATTGCAATTTCCTTTTTTCCCTCCAACTCTTTATTTTCCCACAATTTCTCTTTAAATTTGGAAGCAATATTATTTTTGATATTATCTTAATTATGTAAGATGATCTCCTCTTTATGCCCCAATGGTCTAGCGAAGACTGGGCATCCTTATGCCACCCCCGCTTCAATCGATGGTGGAGGTTTTGGCTAAAGGTAGAAGCAATTTTAGGAAACCCATTTGCATCCATATTGTATAACTTCTTCTTATATATAAGATACCTAGTGATTAAATAAAATATTGAAACAAAATTAAAAGAGGAAAATAAATTATTTATAAGGTGAATCGTCCCTTTTTATTGATCTCTTGTGATACCTTTTCACTTGGTAATGTTGTTTTAAGATTTTCCAATGATTATGATTTATATGTTTTCATGATATGTTTGGTAAAGTATAATTGGTAATGCTTTTGTGTTTTATTTTAATTTTCATTTAACTAATAATATTTTTAAATGAGATTTATTTTATTTCTAATTTTATTTAATTGGTAATGTCATTATATGATATTTGTTAAGATATAATTTTGGTAATGGTTTTAACAATGTTTTAAAGTTAGAGAATTGCATATTCCACAATTCGGAAGAATGATTAAAATGAATTCAAATATTCTATAACAAGTTTAAAAAAGTAAGACATGCAACAAGTTAATATGTAAGAAGTTAATGTTTTCATATGAAATTTTTGGGAAACACTTTTACATTAATGTTTATTGTGATTTATATTTTTGTATAAATATTAATTTTATTGTTGTGGACTAAGTTATGATGAGGATAATTTGGTTAATATTGATAAATATGTATAACCATTAAAAAAAATAAAAGAAAATTGAAATTATACGACTTCACAAATATGAGTAACTTTATGTGAATATAAAGGTTTATTGTTAAATTTTAGACACAATGAGGTTTATATGGCTAATTAAGGGAGGATAAAGGAATTTGGAACCTTATCTAGTTCTACAAGGGCAATGAAATATAGATACGACCAATAAATAGTTGTAATGTGTGGGAAAATAAATTTTGGTAATTATTTTATGTATTATTTGTCTTTTATACTTGTCCTCATAATAGAATCTTATGATACAATTAATGAGAGTAACAACTTGGCAATCATGGCCAATATTAACAACTATATTCTAACAATTATTTCCTTATATTAAAATATTATTTATTTAGTCATATCTAATTGTTATATTATAATGGCCAAAAATTTTCTCTCCACCTATTTAACTTGATGCCAAGATCTGGTTCTTCTTCTTGTTCTAGTGATGAACCACACTGGATGGTTCGAAATGCATCAACAAAACTATAATGATGTGATTTTTACCAAACGTTTTCTTACTTTTCATGATCATGCCAGAGTTTGAAAATGCAATTCTAGTTGATATGAATGATGGGTTCAAATATAAAATGGATTCAAGATGATTGTTGAGCATGACTCCTAATTAATGGTTATTGGATTTTCTTGCTTTGAGGATGTTGCATTTTAAAGATGGGAAGAATGGAGATAAAATCCTAACCATGGACATTAAGAAAAAAACATCAAAGATGAAGTAACATAAAATCACATAATATGTTCAACTGATCGATGTAACATGCGGTAGTAAATAAGACACTATTCGTTCAGGCCAGATGTGGAGATGACCAGTAAATTATCGTGGATATTCCAATGGAACAATTCATCATAATAGATTTGATAAATATTGAATTTTTCACTGTGAATATTAATTATTTTAGATCTCAGATTCTTTATTTATTGTTTTTATGCTTAAATATAAATTGTTGAACTACAAGCAATATAGAGTGAAAAGAAATACACACACTAATCAAAGTAAGCACAATTTTTCCCTTGGGAAACCCTTATGGGAGAAACCTAGCTAGAAGGTGAGGTTGCTTTGATCTCTGTTCTCTAGTATGGAAAAATGTGTAGATACAAAGAAAGAGGTACTCTCTATAGAGATACCTAAGACCTATGGCTTATAAAGTTGCTACAAAATCTTAAGCCCTTTTTTTTCTCTCTAACATCCCACTCCCAATTGCTTTGCTCAAATATGAGGAGAATATAATAATATGAAATGTAACCCCTACTCCTCCTAGCATCCTAGTATTTAACATAACGTAATAGCTAACTATATGAAAGGTTTGACTCCCTCAACCCTCAACTATAGTTATGATTTTGGACCTTCTCGAGTCTTTTTTAAATTACACACATGGCTAGCCCCATATGCATGAATAACAGGGATTAACATGACATCGAATTGTAGCATGGTGGTCAGTATGGTAGATAAACTTGCTAGAGGCATAAATTTTTCATACAAAGTTCGAGTACCAGATGATCTGGCACAAACAAGAATTTTTTTACCCCAGAAAAAACCATTTAATGCCTCAAAATGGATTTGGAATAATTCATACCCAAATTAGGGCCCATTGATAAACAAGATTGTACAAGTCGATTCATTTAATTCTTTTACTATGAAAGCATTGAGATAGATGAAGAACACCATAATAATTCAATCTGAAACAAGATAAATTATAAATGGAAAATAGTATCACAATTCCCTCAATCACATATGAATGAAGTCAAAATTGGAAGAAACTTACCCCTCAAAGAATACAAACCTATGAGAAGATAGAAAAATAAGTATAAAGAAATGGGGATTTTAAGAAATGAATGATGATAACCTATTGTAGTGCTCATAACCATGGCCAATCTATAATGATGAGATAAACATAAAATAGTAATATATAGATACATAAAGTTAAATATGTGGAAGTTTCTTAAACAAGTGTAAGAAATCAACTAGAACACGATGGAGGATTTTTTAATTAGGGAATAGTCATGATGAAATAACTTAGCACTTTATTGTTATATTGTAAATAAGCATGTGGCAAGTGGTTGTGGAATCACATATGTGTGGAAATGACTTCATATCTGGTAAAAGAAAGAAACTATGTAGACTAATGAGAAAACACCTAGCATGAAGTGTATGAAGGAATTTTGTGAGAAATTCTATAATGAGAGCTTGAGAAGGATTATGCATAATTGAAAAAACTAGTGAGAATCAACTAAGGGCACTTGCGCAAGAATGATGACCCAAGAAGTGGAAATGGGGCTATCATGAGGAACACATGCCCACAAGAATGTGTGCTTGTTCTTAGGAATTCACATGTGTTCCTAGTTGCTTAGGCTCCATAAAGCCCAAGGTACCAACTAGAACCCCAACAAGGCTACCTGCTTAGCATGGCTCAAAAGTGTATGTGCATTATTAGGAAATATAATTATGGAATTTGGAAAACTTAGTTCTATGCACTATGAAAACCCTTGCTTTGTGGAATTTGAAAACCATAGCAATGTGGAATGTGGAAACTCAAACATAGTGAGTTCAAATTTGAGTGCATAATTAGAAAATGTGAGTAAACACACCATATTGACCATGCATCACAATTTGGCGATGTCTGTCGATGTATATTGAAGTGAAATCTGAAGACCTTAGTTTTGTGAAATTTGAAAACATTGCTTTTGTGGAATTTGAAAACCCTTGTATTGCGGAATTTGATGGAATGGAATCGTATGGATGTAATTCTTGTTTATACCATTATGACTAATTTATTCCCAACACTCTATTTCTCTATTTCCATTTACACATTTTCTAGTCTCTCTCTCTCTCTCTCACTCTCTCTCTCTCTATTTATATTTCCCTACCTCTCTCATTTTCCAACAGGCACTTTGTCGACTCGCATTGAAGAAATTTTATGAGCTTTCTTATCATTGGGATCTCTAACCAATAGAAAACACAACCCACAAGAACTATGAGCATAATAACTATGACATATAAGAACTATGAACTTGAGAACTTTAACCCTTGTGAATTATGACACATAGTAACTATGACCTCGAGAACTTTGACCCTCATGAACTATGACCTTAGGAATCATTCCTTTGTTGTTCATAGTTCCCTTGTCAATTAGGAACTATGACTTTATTTTACAAGAATCATGACAACAATAATTATGATGTGGGAGCTTTGACTATGAAATTAAACTATGATCTATGTTTTTCAGTCATAGTCCTAGGGAATAATTCCTTTGTTAGTTAAGAACCTTGACTCACAAGAACTATAATCAATGTTTATTAGTCGTAGTTATAGGGAATTTCTTGATGAGGGAACTGTTATGACCAATGACCTATAATCATTTTATTTATTCATTGATCAAAGTTCTTGCCAACTAGAGTTATTGTGGTAATAGTTCTCATTGGTTAGAGTTACTATGGGTTACAATTCCTATTGGCTAGAATTATTAAGGTCATAGTTTTTCTTGAATTGATTCCAAAATCTATCTTTTCAATGTTTCCATTATTTAACTGATGAGCAATGGGAGAATGATGACAGCTATCCACCAAGATAAAGAGTCCTTAAGACTATGTTATCCAGATGTATGTATGTATGGTATTGATATTCTTGGCACTTTTCCAACCTCCTCTTCCTCCCATATTTTGGTCATCCATTTTTCCAAATGGTTGAGTAAGTGATATGGTGAGTTGGCAAGGTAGTTTAAATATTAAATGTGATCGGGGCAGTTTGTTTGAGTTTCAAATTTAAATTCAAAATCTAAAAGTTGCAGTATACCACCTTTCATTTGTCTTGGATATTTCAAGAGGAAAGTGTGTTGGTATCTAAGTTTTATACTAATTTGAATTATTATAATTTTTTTTACAAATTTTAAACTCATCAATTAAAGCAATTATAGTTCACAATATTTTTTTTAAACAATATGGCAAACATGATTTAAATACTTCACTATTTTAAATACCAATCAAATGAAGAGTTTTTAATTACCAAACAAGAGCTTTAAATTCCATCGCCACATAGAACCTTGCCATACAACAATGTATTTACAATTTTTTTTTTTAATGTTTTTTTGAACTTATGCCTTCTCTTTGAAGTCAAACTAAAAAAAATAAATTGAGTATTATAGAGTGACTTGGCATATTACAATTAAAAATCGATAAATATTTTACCCTCCTTTAATAGTTAAACTATTTTTCCATTTATTTTATTTATTGAAAAACCTTGTTATTCTTATGACTAGGTATAATGTAAATCTTATAACTAAACATATTGGGAGACTAAAGAAATTTAACTAAGCATATTCTTATGACTACGTATAGTGTAATAAGATCCTTTAAAAAAATAGTTTAACTCAGCATATTCTTATTCATAGGATCTTTAAAAAAAATCAGTTTAATTTCAAAAGACAATTTCAAAATAATATATTTGACAACATATTCTTTGTGTGATTAATATATAGGAAAACTATCCGATATAAATTACCACCGACTCCAAATAAGTAATATATAAATTATTTGATATAGGAAATCTTCATCTTGTTTTTGTCCATTTCATGATAAAAGAAATCTCTTGTTTACGGACAGAAAGGTCTTACAGGTTTTAGGAAAGAGAGAACCTTTGCATTTTGGAACCCTCCAAATTCAAGTGTGTACTACCATTATTAAAAGTTAAGTTAGTTTTGGTAGTAAATAAATAATTTTTTTTATTGTATATTTAATTTGTCAAAATATTACTTTGAAGTTCTAAATCAAGGAAGTTAGATTCTTACTCATATGAGATTAATTTTGATCGAAATGACTATAACATTGGGCATATTAAAGTAGTCTATTGAAGAAAAAAATTAACACAAAATTTGAAGCAACAATTTCAAAAAAACATTGCGAAATAATTTATATCCAAAGAGCTGTAGAAATTTAAAATATAATTAAAAATGTTACAATTTCAAAAATTATTGTCCAAAAACTTGTAGAAATTTAAAATATAATTAAAAAGGTAGATGTTTTTATTATAAAAAATTTGATTTCAAGAACTGAATAGGGAAATCTGGATAGCAGCGGCGTGGTCGGAAATTGGAATATTGAAAGTATTCACGGAATTGTCAACGGACGGAATTGGCAACGGAGACGGATGGGCCCACTGGTCACGTCAACAAGACTGAGCAACCTGCAATCGAGATAAGCTCGGCGATCCAAGAGTCGTGATCACTGGAATTAGGTGAGGAAGGGACAACCTATCATCTTGGGCTCTTTGCTTGTTTGTTGCAATTCATGCCACGTGTTTTTCCATCGATTTCATTCTTGTATCATTCCGTACCGTATACGATAAATGTCTCCCACTAACTTGTTTGGCCGGCTTTCCCTTTTTTAAGTGAATTTGTGATCTCACCATGGCATTTGATTATAGTTTTTAATGTTCATATGGAGTTTCATTTTATTTTGTCATCATTAGGAAAATTCATTTTTTTAATATACTAATGGAATATTTGGTTTATTAAAAGTTAAAATTATATGTTGGTTTTATTTTAAAAATCATTTTTCATATAAAGACATATAAATATATATAAATTAATTATAATAATTAATAATATTTTGTAACTCATTTTAATTTTAAATATAACTTAAACCTGATTAATTTTATTAAGTTTTTGTAGACATTAAATTTTAAAATGTAATTTGATTTTACTTTAGTTACATATGTATCATGATTTTAGAATTTGAAATTTAGTTGTATGTATCATTATTTCAAAATGTGAAACTTTTTAGTGGACTTCTTGGGGTTAAATACTTAGTGAAATGGTTTATCATTCAATTTTCCAAATTCAAGAAGTTAGAAGTTTAAGATTAATCAGAATTGAATTAATATTGTTTTCTTTTTGGTAATTATATAGAAAAATGTAAAAAGTAAGTGTGAGTTGTTTATAATTTTAAAATGTGAATTAATCTATTTTAGAGTTTGGTTAAATTTTTAATGATTAGGTAGAAGTTTTATTTTTAAATTAAAATTAAGAAATTTCATAATAATGAAGATCTAAAAACTAGTAGTTATAATAAACTTTTTTATTATTATTTATAAAACACAAGTTTTATGTATGAGAAAGTTAACAAACTCCATAGCAAACATGTCAATATAAAGAAATTTTATAACAATGAAGATAATGTTTTTCTAGATTGATTTTCAGAATATAAGAGATTGCAAAGAGTTTTGAATCCATTGATTGTAGAGTTAACAAACTCCATAGTAAACATGTCAACGTAAAGAAATTTTATAAAAATGAAGATATGCTTTTGTTATTAGAAGTATCTAGAAAATGCCTTCACAACCATCACATAAATGTATTAGTTGTTGATGAGTTTTGAACCAACTAATGCAGTTCATCATCAAGATAATAAGATGGATGAAATTTGATTCAATATAGATATACAAAGAAGAAAAATCAAAAGAAAATCATTGTTAGAAAAAATATTAAAACTAATAAAAAAAAATCATTGTTAGAAAAAATATTAAAGCTAATCAATTAACCGTTAGAAATAATAATAATTTAAAATTTAGAAATATTATAATTATTTTAATATTATAAATGAATAAATATTAATATACTTATTATATTATTTATAATAATAAATTAGGGAATAATCATATTAAATTAAGGAATAAAATATATAAAACTAAAAATAATATTAAAAAATTAAAATATAAATTAATAAATATTATATTAATATTTTAAAATAAAAATCAAAAGTAAAAAATTAAGATAATAAATAAAATGATAAATAAATATATATATACATATATATATTCTATTTCTCTTATATATATGAAATCATTTTCATATATATTATATAGGTAAGAAATGAGAATAAATAAAAACAAAAAAATAGAACATCTCTCATGAAATTAATCTATCCAAACATTAAAATTTCTTGCCATTTGAATCAATAAATAAGTGGTGTGGCCCATGCTTTCCTTTAGCCCTCACATACTACTCACTAATATTTCCAGGTTTGGACAAAGGTGCATAATCAATGGTGATCATGGCACTATCTAGTGAGGATGGGATAAATTCTATTTGCTTGGGGTGATGTTTATTTATCCTAGTTATTATTCCACCTATTTTGTCTCGTCGTATCATTGAGCCATGGTAAGTTTTCTATAACTTTGATGACGTGGTTGTTGGCTCTATTTATCCTTTGTATGTTAGATGGTTTTTTTTTACTCTCTTCATTTTTTTTTGTAGTATTGAGTTCAAACTATTTCACCATGGATGGACATTGGCACACCATACAATGCTCCCCATACAAAATTGTAGACTTTCATCAAATTATGAGAAGGGTTCTGCAACATTCAAGGACTTTCAGGTAGCAATGTCGCAACTAAAAGGGAGTATCATTTTAATTAGAAGCTCATCTTGTCAACAAATGTAAGTTTTAAGACTTTATAGCAAGTGATGCAGGAGCATCCAGCTCTGAGGAGACTTAAGAGGCTGACAGTCTCACGAAGAATTCAGAAACAAATTGTCGTTCATTTTAACTGGACAAGTGTTGGGCTTGTCGGTCATTTGATTTACTTTTACTTAGTTTTATTTTTATTTATCTGTCGCAGTTATTTAGGAGACTGGCAACAGGACAAATAATTAATTAGATCTTTACAAGCTACAGTAGTTAGAATTAGTTTCAGAACTGACGAAAACAGTTGTTTTCTGTTAAGACAGTTTTTCCAAGAACAGTTAAAGACATTTGTTTTAAAAGCAGGAAGGACATCATTGTACGGGTTCACTCCCCCAAAAGAGAAGTAGAGAAAAACAGTCATCTTTGTTTTATCAGAAATAAATGTCCAATTGATTTTTTTTTCATTACTGTAAAACCGAATCACAAGATTATTCTCTGTCACCATAATAGGAGTATTCTTTTATTACTATAGAGATTGCAATTGTACATGAAATGTGTTAACAGCAACGATACAGCAGAAGAGTAAACGGACAAAGGCGAACCAAGTACAGGCAAACGGCACCAGTGTCGATTTGAGGCACAAAACGAGAACGAGTAAACAGCGAAGGGTTCTAGGAGTAACCCACAGACAAGAGCCTACATTCGGTCTCAAAATATCTACAGGTATTTCAAGAATTCAACAAACCCTCATACTTAAATGCATGGGTAGATAGCTACAGAACTAGAGAAAATACACATTGTAACTTTTTCGCACATACAATATCATCAAATATTTAAAAGCAGAGATACATAATTCCATGTATTATTGTTAACAAATAGTTAAGAGCCGAGCGTCACATTCGCTGTAGAAAAAGAGTCCATTAAATATATTGACCAGAGTATATAAAATACAGACAGAGGTTCACTGTTGAACCGATAACACACAGTGGCATATACCGCAGAGCCATTTCAAATCACAACGGACCAAACAGGAAGCCGAGGGCTTGTGTGCCCGAACACGAAGCAACAGAAGGAGGGCTCGAAAATTGTCGAAGAACCCTCTCTTAAATCCGACAGAATACTCAGACGTATTTAACTATCTTCCAAAACACAAATGAAGGGCCTATAACAGAGCTATCCGAGAAGACTATAACGGAGAGCTAGTACCCGAAGAGGGTTCCTAAACAACAGAATACGAAAGCAAGGAAATCTTAGCCGAGAGGGATATCACCTCCACAAGACCGGACTTGACCATTACAGAACCTATCAGACTTATAACATTGATAGTCAAATGCATAGCTATAGAACGGAACAGAGCTACCCGTGACCGAAGCAGCGAAGTCACCAACAAGGCCGTAGAGCAACATTGGCCATAGAGCGATACAGGCGGATACCTGTCACCAAAAGCCAACCAAACAATGTTAGAGTCGAAGCACATTCGTAAGCCGAAAAAGAAGTAAAAGACAAAGCAAGGGTTTGATCAAAGGTTACCTGTGAGCGAGAGAGGAGCTCGAAACAACCAGAGAACAATCACAACCTGCTGACAGTGGCGAAAAGGCGTTAGGGATGAAACCAGAAAAACCCAGAATGTCTATCATGAAGAGCAGACTTACCGTGTAACCAGGAGGAGCATGGAAGGATGGTGCGAGCCTGCCGTTGAGAAAACAAACCAGTCAAATTAATTTGAGGAGCACAAACAGCGAGAACACGAAATCAGAAAATACCACGATATATGCCAACAATTCCATATAAATACCATCAAAGAGGAAGAAAAACGTTGTAGGTCCCGAAGGCGTTCATCCACAGTCTTAAAACACTATTAAACCACAGTAGTTTCGTCACTGTACATCAAGAGCAGAACCCGAGGGTTTCCACAGGCGCGGACAGAGCCCTCCAGGCAGAAAGAAATGGAAAAAATGGCAAAGTGAAGCGCGGCAACGAGAACAAAAGACGGAGCAACTGGCAGGTGTGGGCCTGCAACCGGAGGAGCCGAGACAAACCCTAAACCCAGACCACGAGGCGTCGTACCTTTGAAATAAAGTTAACATTAAAGTCATACCAGACGCGGTGTAAAACAGGACAGGTGCAAGCATACGGCGGGAGCCATCATAAGTGGTATCAGAGCAGGTTTCTTTTGAATTAGAAACAATGGAACAGGTAGAAGGTGAAGGTGAGGTAAGAGGAAGAGCAAGAGGAAGAGGAAGAGACAGAGGACGACTGGTACACAGGCCAGTAGATGACGGATTGCGCGAAGAGATAAGAGTTTTGCGAGAGAGATTAGCAGTGATAGAGGCTGGAGGAAGAAGAAACCCAGCGGATAACAGTGATGAAGAGGCAGTTGAGCCAGAGCAGGATGAATTTGAGGGGATAACACCAGAACTGAGATTGTTAAAGTCAGTTTTGCTATCCAGCCATAAACCGAAGCATGAGTTTCCTACCTATGATGGAAGCCTATCGGCAGAAGTGTTGTTAGACTGGTTAAGCGAAGTGAATAAATTCTTTGAGTTTGAGGAGACCAGCGAAGACAAACAGGTGAGATTTGCCACCACCAAGTTGAAAGGACATGCGTCCTTATGGTGGGACAGCGTTCAGGCCGAAAGAAGGAGGTTAGGCAAACAACCCATCAAGAAATGGGCTAGGATGGAAGCAAAGCTGAAGGAGAAGTTCTTACCGAAGGACTATCACATCATGTTGTACAGGCAGGTACAGAACCTGAAACAGAGAGGGATGACTGTGCGAGAATTTACAGAAGAATTCTACAAATTAAATCTGCGAGCAGGATATGTGGAAGATACCTCAGAGAAGACGACCAGGTATGTAAATGGCTTGAGAGGGGAGATTTTAGACGAAATTGGTATCCTTTCACCGCAGACATTAGATGAAGCCTATCAGTTTGCATTGAAGGCTGAAGAGAAAATAAATAGGAAACAGAACTCCCGGAGAGGAGGTGGTTCTGGCAGAGGCAAAGGCAAAGTGTATGGCAGAGGTAGAGGTACAACCTCGAATGAGGAAGGCAGCAGCTCTAAGTCTACTGGTACGGCAGAGAGGGACAACAGTAACAGGGAAGGACGACCAGCGCAGAGAGGACGAGGCTTTGGTCGGGGCAGAGGAACTGTCCAGTGTTACCGTTGTCATAAGTTGGGACATAAGTCTTATGACTGTCCAGAGGGCGAACCAGCAGGCGGAAGAGGAACCTATGTTGCGCAGCCAGAGGATGCAGAAGAGACACCTCAGGAAGCAGAGAACACACCTGAGATAGGTGAAGCCTTGGTAATGAACAAGGTACTGTTGAAGCCAGCCAAGGAAGCTGCAGAGCCAGATCAGCAGAAAGCATTGTTTCGCACTGTCTGCAAATCACAAGGCAAATGCTGCAAGGTAATTGTTGACAGCGGAAGTACCGATAACCTGGTAGCTGTAGAGATGGTGGAGAAATTGGGATTAAAGAGATTGAAACATCCCACTCCCTACAAGGTATCGTGGTTACAGAAGGGACATCAACTATTGGTTGATGAACAATGTGAAGTAGAGTTCCAGATTGGAAAGTACAAGGACAAAATCCTTTGTGATGTAATGCCAATGGATGTCTGTCATTTGTTGTTAGGACGACCTTGGCAGTTTGACAGAGGTGCAGTCCACGATGGGAAGACTAACTGCTACAAATTTGTGAAAGATGGGATCAAGCATACGCTTGTACCCATCAAGGAGGAAAACACAGCAGAGGCCAGTGGAGTGAAGGCACTGCTGTTAGGAGGAAAAGAATTCATAAAACAGATCGAGGACAGCGAGGTAAACTTTGCTGTCATAAGGAGACCAAAGACAGTGGTACTCCACACACAGGTATCAGATTTACCAGAGGACGTTCAGAGGTTGCTACAGGATTTTGGGGACATTGTGGTGGATGACCTTCCGGATGAGTTGCCACCTAGAAGAGGTATTAGTCATTGCATTGACTTTATACCAGGAGCGAGTCTGCCAAACAAAGCAGCCTACCGCATGAGTCCCAAGGACCATGAAGAAATTAGAAAACAAGTCCAAGAGTTATTGGACAAGGGCTTGATTCGGGAGAGCATGAGTCCTTGCGCAGTACCCACTGTTTTGGCGCCCAAGAAAGGTGGGGAATGGAGGATGTGTACAGATTCCAGGGCTATTAACAAGATTACCGTTAGATACAGGTTTCCCTTGCCAAGGATGGATGATATGATGGATTGCCTAAGTGGAGCGACCTACTTTTCAAAGATTGATCTGAAAAGTGGGTATCACCAGATCAGGATTCGTGAGGGAGATGAATGGAAAACTGCATTCAAGACAAACGAAGGCTTGTACGAATGGCTGGTGATGCCATTTGGTTTGAGTAACGCTCCCAGCACATTCATGCGATTGATGAATGAGGTGTTGAAAGAATTTAACGGTAAGTTTGTTATAGTTTACTTGGACGATATTTTGATTTTCAGTAAAACTAAGGAAGAGCATTTCAGGCATTTACAGAGCGTGTTAAGGAAATTACAGCAAAACAAGCTGTTAATTAATTTGAAGAAATGTACCTTTTTCCAGAGAGAACTGATATATCTGGGTTTTGTTATTGCGGAGAATGAATTAAAAATGGACCCAGAGAAAGTGGCAGCTATAGTTAGCTGGCCCTCTCCGAAGAGTTTGTTTGACGTGCGAAGTTTCCATGGACTTGCTAGTTTTTACAGGAAGTTCATTAGGAATTTCAGCGAGATTTGCGCACCCATGTTGGACACGATTAAAAAAGTGAATCAGCCTTTTCACTGGACAGCAGCAGCAGAAAACAGCTTTCAGATCTTAAAGAAAAAGATTACTGAAAGACCTGTATTGAGACTGCCAGATTTCAACAAACTTTTTCAAGTTCGTTGCGACGCAAGTGGTACAGCCATTGGAGCAGTACTCAGCCAGGAGGACAGACCCATTGCTTACTTCAGCGAGAAGCTAAACGAGAGCAAACAGAAGTACTCGACCTATGACAAAGAGTTCTATGCCATTGTGCAGGCTTTAAAGCATTGGCGGCATTATCTACTAGGTAACGAATTTGTCTTATTTTCTGATAATTCTGCGTTACAGTATATCATGCAACAACATAAACTAAACCACAAGCATGCAGCCTGGGTTATTCTGCAAATTTCACTTTTGTACTAAAGCATATTAGTGGGCAGTCGAATAAAGTAGCAGACGCACTCAGTAGGAGAATTACTGTTGCAGGAGAGCACCATGCATCTTGGATTTGAATACTTGAAGGAGCTGTATCCGATGGACAGCGAGTTTATGGAAGCCTGTGAGGCTGTCAAAACCCGTTATTGCGAAATGACAGCAAGTGGCTGGACTATAACCTTCAGGAGGGTTTGCTGTTCAAAGGGGGGAAGTTATGCATTCCAAACTGTTCTATGCGAGACAATATCATACAGGAAAAACACAGCGGAGGTTTGGCAGGACACTTTGGAATTGACAAGACTATCGCTCAGGTACAGCACTTTTATTTTTGGCCTAAGATGCAGAGAGATGTACAGAGATATGTGGCTAGGTGCAGAACTTGTCAATTGGCAAAAGGTCACAGTCAAAACACTCGCCTTTATATGCCATTACCCGTCCCTAGTCGACCGTGGGATTCGGTCAGTATGGATTTTGTGTTAGGATTACCAAAAACACAGCGCGGCTTTGATTCGGTGATGGTTGTAGTTGACCGATTTTCAAAGATGGCACACTTTGTACCGTGCAGAAAAACCAGTGACGCTACTTACATAGCGCACCTTTTTTTCACAGAGGTTGTACGGTTACATGGACTTCCACGAAGCATCATTTCTGACAGAGATGTCAAATTTACTGGTCACTTCTGGAGAACCTTATGGAAGAAACTAGGCACTCAGTTACAGTTCAGCTCCGCCTACCATCCACAAACAGACGGACAGACAGAGGTAGTGAACAGGAGTCTGGGGAATTTGCTCAGAAGTTTAACAGGCGAAAATTCTCGTACTTGGGATCGTGTGTTAGCACAGGCAGAATTTGCATATAATGATTCTCCCAACCGTAGCACAGGCTACAGTCCTTTCCAAATACTGTACGGCATGCACCCGCGAGGAGTGCACGAGTTACGAGATTTGGGCAAACTGGAGAAGCGAAGTGCTGATGGGGAAGATTTCGCCCAAGCTATGAGCAAACTACATGAACAGGTAAAGCTTAAATTGCAGGACAACGGCCAGAAATACAAACAGCGAGCTGATACAAAACGCAGGGAAGTACAGTTTAATGTCGGGGATGAAGTGCTCGCGTACTTACGCAAAGAACGATTTCCTAAGCGAGAGTACAGCAAGCTAAAGTTCAGGAAAATCGGGCCCTGCAAGATCATTCGCAAATTTTCTGCGAACGCTTACGAGATACAGTTGCCACCAGGGATTGGTATTTCCCCTATCTTTAATGTGGCAGATCTGTTCCCTTATGTTGCAAGTTCAGCAGATGATGCGGCGGCAGAGCCACCACGGGACACCCAATTGGAAGGAGACTTATGGACGAGACAGATGCCGATGGCACCACCCGTCGAAATTGAGGGGATCTTGGACACACAGGTAGCAAAACGTACACGGAGGAAAGAATATTTGAGATATTTGGTAAAATGGAGGAACCGTCCAGTAGAGGACAGTTCGTGGCTGAATGAGACACAGATTCAGAAGGCAGGCTACTCTGTTAAAGACCTCATGGAACGGAGCCATGACTTTTTGTCACCCCGGGAGCCTGACGCAGGAGCATCCAGCTCTGAGGAGACTTAAGAGGCTGACAGTCTCACGAAGAATTCAGAAACAAATTATCGTTCATTTTAACTGGACAAGTGTTGGGCTTGTCGGTCATTTGATTTACTTTTACTTAGTTTTATTTTTATTTATCTGTCGCAGTTATTTAGGAGACTGGCAACAGGACAAATAATTAATTAGATCTTTACAAGCTACAGTAGTTAGAATTAGTTTCAGAACTGACGAAAACAGTTGTTTTCTGTTAAGACAGTTTTTCCAAGAACAGTTAAAGACATTTGTTTTAAAAGCAGGAAGGACATCATTGTACGGGTTCACTCCCCCAAAAGAGAAGTAGAGAAAAACAATCATCTTTGTTTTATCAGAAATAAATGTCCAATTGATTTTTTTTTTCATTACTGTAAAACCGAATCACAAGATTATTCTCTGTCACCATAATTACAAACATAGGAGTATTCTTTTATTACTATAGAGATTGCAATTGTACATGAAATGTGTTAACAGCAACGATACAGCAGAAGAGTAAACGGACAAAGGCGAACCAAGTACAGGCAAACGGCACCAGTGTCGATTTGAGGCACAAAACGAGAACGAGTAAACAGCGAAGGGTTCTAGGAGTAACCCACAGACAAGAGCCTACATTCGGTCTCAAAATATCTACAGGTATTTCAAGAATTCAACAAACCCTCATACTTAAATGCATGGGTAGATAGCTACAGAACTAGAGAAAATACACATTGTAACTTTTTCGCACATACAATATCATCAAATATTTAAAAGCAGAGATACATAATTCCATGTATTATTGTTAACAAATAGTTAAGAGCCGAGCGTCACATTCGCTGTAGAAAAAGAGTCCATTAAATATATTGACCAGAGTATATAAAATACAGACAGAGGTTCACTGTTGAACCGATAACACACAGTGGCATATACCGCAGAGCCATTTCAAATCACAACGGACCAAACAGGAAGCCGAGGGCTTGTGTGCCCGAACACAAAGCAACAGAAGAAGGGCTCGAAAATTGTCGAAGAACCCTCTCATAGATCCGACAGAATACTCAGACGTATTAAACTATCTTCCAAAACAAAAATGAAGGACCTATAACAGAGCTATCCGAGAAGACTATAACGGAGAGCTAGTACCCGAAGAGGGTTCCTAAACAACAGAATACGAAAGCAAGGAAATCTTAGCCGAGAGGGATATCACCTCCACAAGACCAGACTTGACCATTACAGAACCTATCAGACTTATAACATTGACAGTCAAATGCATAGCTATAGAACGGAACAGAGCTACCTGTGACCGAAGCATCGAAGTCACCAACAAGGCCGTAGAGCAACATTGGCCATAGAGCGATACAGGCGGATACCTGTCACCAAAAGCCAACCAAACAATGTTAGAAGTCGAAGCACATTCGTAAGCCGAAAAAGAAGTAAAAGACAAAGCAAGGGTTTGATCAAAGGTTACCTGTGAGCGAGAGAGGAGCTCGAAACAACCAGGGAACAATCACAACTTGCTGACAGTGGCGAAAAGGCGTTAGGGACGAAACCAGAAAAACCCAGAATGTCTATCATGAAGAGTAGACTTACCGTGTAACCAGGAGGAGCGTGGAAGGATGGTGCGAGCCTGCCGTTGAGAAAACAAACCAGTCAAATTAATTTGAGGAGCACAGACAGCGAGAACACGAAATTAGAAAATACCACGATATATGCCAACAATTCCATATAAATACCATCAAAAAGGAAGAAAAACGTTGCAGGTCCCGAAGGCGTTCATCCACAGTCTTAAAACACTATTAAACCACAGTAGTTTCGTCACTGTACATCAAGAGCAGAACCCGAGGGTTTCCACAGGCGCGGACAGAGCCCTCCAGGCAGAAAGAAATGGAAAAAATGGCAAAGTGAAGCGCGGCAACGAGAACAAAAGACGGAGCAACCGGCAGGTGTGGACCTGCAACTGGAGGAGCCGGGACAAACCCTAAACCCAGACCACGAGGCGTCGTACCATTGAAATAAAGTTAACATTAAAGTCATACCAGACGCGGCGTAAAACAGGACAGGTGCAAGCATACGGCGGGAGCCATCAGCAAGTAATGCAAGTACTGCACATGCAAATTCTTTATATATAGAAAATTAACAATGGTAGGAACACATAATGCTTAGAGATTTACTATGGAAACCACTAATTGGAAAACGAAAAAAAATAGAGTTACACCTCTAACTTTCTTTATCATCTCACTTCATCATTTACAATATAATATATATGATCCCATGGTATACAAAACCATAATATATTCAACTTGATTATATTTCTTTACTATAATTATGTTACAATGGGTTGAAATACCATTGGCTAAAAAATCACTAAAACCATGCTAAAAGGGAACCAAATCAATGCAAAATAAATAAATCAAAAATAAAAAAACTTTTCGGCATAAACCACCCTTACTCCAATATTAGTAATACATGAGACTAATCATATAAAGAATATAAAACATACCTAACAATCTTCCACTTGTTTTTTCCTTTACATACAAGGGTCACAAGATTACATGATTAATAATCTAAAGAAACAATGGCCATTATTTCTATATACCAAGGACAATCTCTCTATGATCATAAATTTTGTAATAAA
The DNA here is from genome assembly GCA_000404065.3 of Pinus taeda. NCBI lineage: Eukaryota > Viridiplantae > Streptophyta > Pinopsida > Pinales > Pinaceae > Pinus > Pinus taeda. The sequence continues at coordinate 90,074 of APFE031592213.1, read as the reverse complement.
TTTGTATCATTCTTCAAAGTTTCCACTTTCACCAACAACACATTCTTGTCTTAAATCATGTCTCCCATAAAGTGATATTGAACGTCAACATGCTTTTTCTGAGAGTGATAAGTTGGGTTCTTTACTATAAAGGTTACACTTTGTTTTTCACAAACAATTGATCTCTATAGCTATATAGCTTCTTTACTTGTATGAATAATTTCCATGGATTTAACTTCATTAGTTGAGGGAAAAATTATAATCTATCTCCTATTCATCCAATTGATTTCTCCTCCAAATAGGTTAAACATGTAACCACTAGTAGATCTTCTACAAGACATATCTCTAACGCAACCCATGTTAATAAATCCATGTATGTCTAACACTCTATCTATTCCATTTCTTCCTTGGTGGAAGATTCCATAATCTATAGTGACACGTAAATACGTGAAAACTCTTTTTACAAGTGTCCAATGCTCCTTTATTAGTTTTTACATATATGTGCTCAATACTCCCACTATATGTGAAATATTTAGTTATTCATTGCACCTCGTTGATAAAAAAGAACTCAACTAAGTTCAAATTTGTAGATTTCATAGACTGTTTCATTCACCCAATATCACAGCTTTTCAACAGTCAAAGTGAACCAAGAGTCAGTCCCGAAATCAAGAGGATCTTGCACCTTAGTGATCAAGTCAGAATAGGAGACTGGTATCTCTACCAGAACTACATAGATATCAAAGTATATGGGTGTGATTTGGTTCCATATAAGTTGCCAAAGTATGTTCCAATGAGAAGTTTTCCTTTGGAATATATCAGGCAAATGATGAATATGGATGAGCTACATTTCATCTTAGGAAAGAGAAAATCACAGTTTAATATTAAAGCACAGGTTGGGTCATTCATTTGCAACACCAGATCAGTTGGCTCAGATGTAGATGTCATACTCAAACATATGGGTTTTCAACCCAGCTTCACTTGGTCCTACGATCCATTCAACATTATTTCATATTTAAGGGTGGAGCTTAAGACTACTCCTTATAATGACACACCTAGGCCTGAGATTGAGAAATTTAGAAATCAGGAACAGTGGGAAGAGAATACTCTTCAAGAAGTAGAGGAACAAGTCTTTCCTCCTTCTGCTCATCAAACTCCAGGTTCTCAAACTAAGCTTGACAAAAGGCCTAGGGAAGGATCATCATCATCAACAATTGGAGAAAAGGAATTCATCCACTACTAGAAGAAACCAAGGATTGAATCAAAGGCTACTACTACTACTGCAAGTCAAGGTCAAAAGGAGCCTATTGTCATCGATCGAGATGATTCACAGGTTTCTATAGTCACTGAGGAGCCTGTAATTACTACTCCTTCTTCCTCTTCTACTTCACAAAAAATTATAGAAATTACTTAGTCCGCTGGACCAAGTGAAACAGAGAAGTCAATTGCTTTCGCTAACTTTCTTGAGATCAAGCAGAAGAATGAAGCTTTAAAAGCTAATGTCTATGCACAGTTTTGGAAGCAGACTTCCACTTCAAAACCCAGGTTACTGACAACATTTGACAATGAGAAGGGAAGAAAGCAGATGGCCTTTCTGCAGGCTCAAGTACCTTTTCCCAAATTTGCTTCCGATTATAAGAAAACTATATTCTCATTTGATGCCAATCAGATTCATCCAATTGACCAAATGGACATGCATAGGCAGTCTGGTGAGATGTTGTTCTCAACCCTGACCAACACTTCCATGGCATTATCAAAGCTTAAAACTGCTCTATCAAATGTGCAGTCTCAATTGGAAATTTAGAAGATATCATCTCTGGCTAAGGATAATAGGGTTAATTCATTGGAGGACTTAGTCATTAAAATAGGATATGCCCCTACTGATGTAAAAGCAGCAGACGATATAATAAGAAGGAAGAACACAAATATTGAAGCAATGAGAAAATAGCTCAAACTGCCTTCTATAGAGGACCCCCAGACTAAGGAAATAGCAGATACCAAACAACATAAGGAAGAAATGCTCAAACTGATAATTGAGAAAAATGTACAGATTAAAACCATGGAGGAACAAATTGAGAAGTTGCTTAAAGGAAAAGAGAAATTTACTCAATTATATATAGCCCCCATCACATCTATTCCTATTACATCTTCATTAGCCACAGGGGAATCTACATCGACAAAAGAGGATTTGAACAAACTTTCACAGGAACTCATTCATCAAAAGCAAGAAAATGAAAGGCTCCATAAAAAATTCCAGACTTTGGAAGCACATAAAATAAAGAATGGCAGTTTGTATGTTGAGGAAATGCATAAAACAAACAGGTTGAACAGAAGGATCAAAGAGTTGCAGAGTTAGTCATTGATGGCACAGACCTTGGCCCAAGCCAAGGAAAGGATTTGGGCAGACATTAGTCAAGTCATAACTGAAATATGGCCATCCAAGAAGATCGTTTTCAAGCAGGAGGAACTCATCAACAAATGTCAAGTAGTCATTGATGAAGTGAAACAATTGCTTAAAGATAAACCAAGTGAGGCTATTGATATGATCAGGGTTCTTAATCCAAAGAGTAGGACAAAGTTGGAGCAAATATAGATTTTAGATAGAACGAGAACCATTTTGGAGATCAAGAAAGTTCTCTAAAAGAAGAACTTCATGACACAACTAGAAACTAAATGTCAAGCATTAAAGACCTCTGTTCAAAGGTTTCACTTTAAGTTTTATTTACTTAATCAGAGAGGATTGCCGGGATTAGTGGCTCCAAATGATAGGCTTATCAGTTTGGAGGATTACTGTGAGAAACTTTACAGCGTAACAACTGATAAATCAAGTTTTGTAGGCATAAAAGGGCACATTATAGGGAAGCAAGCATTGGAAGCTTTAGATTTTGATTTGACCATTAAGCATGAAATAAAACATATTTTTATAAATAAGCTCACTTTTGAGAAATACACAGAAGTAGATGAAGTTTATAGGAAGTTGGTAAATCTCACCATACCAAGTCGACAAATATGGAATCACTTCTGCGAAGTAATTGAATAACTTTCGTCTTCAACAAATAGACAGTTGGGCATCACTTTTTGGGGATCAATCATCAACATATTCCTAAAGAATAGTGCCACCACTTAACAGTTTTCAATTTCCTATTATTTTGTACTATTTCTGTAAAAAAATTTAAGAAATATCTCTAACAGATATTTAGTTTTGTATAAATAACTCCTCATTCGAGTTATTATGGGTTGAACCCTTGTATGAACTTTTTGGAGCAGAATTGTAATTGAGCTGGAGATTTGTTGCATTAATAAAAGGATTCTGAATTTGCCTTCTATAACTTGTCCTTTGTGTGAGTTTTTCTTTATGCAAATACCTGGGTAAGATCAAACTGAGTTTTAGATAGTGTTAAATCCCCTGTGGAGTTATAAATATTAATCAAAGACTAGTTTATGAAGCTATATGTTATTGTAAACTCTCATTTATCTATTAATTGCCACACCCTTTGCATTTGCTTAAATATATTTTGTTGTGTAAGTAAACATGGATTACTTATATTCATTCTTATGGCAAATTAAATATTCTCTCTGAATATTTAACAAGTTATACTTCAACAAATTCTACTAATCATCCACTTTATATCAAATTGTTATTTTGGACAAGTAAACAACCCTTTTAATTAATTCTACAAGCAAATAGGTTCAAGCACCTGTTTTCAATTATTCATAACTAAGGTCATCCAAAAATCTTAAAAAACAACCAAAATATTTTAGATGTGACTAATTAACCTAAAGTCATATTAGAAGACAACACCACCAAACCAAAAAAAATGATAATGATGTGAAAGAGATAGAGAAATAACAACTATACCACCAAACCAAAAAAAAAGTAATAATGCTACGAAAAAGATAAGGAAACAAACAAACCCTCAAAGGCCACATCCAAAAACCCCTTGGAAAGTTACGTCAAATATCTTTGAAAGTCCTGTCACTCTTTTTTCTACGGGAAGAAAAAGTACCAATCTCCAATAAAAATACTCAACCGCTCTGAGCAGCATTTTCAAAAATGCAAGCATTCCGACATAGCCAAATCGCAAAAACAAAATACAGAGGAATGGGCCTTCATCTGACTATGCCTTCATCTGAAAAGTATTTTATTAAAGGAAATAAATTAATGTAAATTTATTTTTATTTTTTACATAAAATATATACTTATTAATCATTAAAATTTTCGTTAAAAAACTAGTATATATATATACCAATAAAAAGTTGTTTTTCGAGATATTTTGGAAGGGTGTTTTGGATCTAATTTCTGAAATCACAAGTTTGATGAGTAATTTTTGCAGAACTGAAGTGTTTTAGGAGTTTTATAAGGTGCTGAATTCATATATACAATTAGATTTCACTTCAAATTTTTCCACCCGATTTTAACATTAAAAATTCCAAAAAATCACACTAAAAACAATTCTTATATATAAAAATTAATAAAATTATCAATTTTTTCATCCAAAAATTCCTTTGAAAATTGGTACACGTGTAAGTGAAAATTCACCCCTTTTTTCATCTCTTGAAGTAATATTTTCTGGCTAAATGTTATCCGTTTAAATGCGTGTTTCTTTTCTAACGAGTGGGATCATCTGGTGTTTACTTTATCAAGGTGGTTATTTCTATGTTATCCCAAATGTTTGGGGTTGGTTATAAATGGTAAGTTAAATAATTGTGGACTAAATTAATGAGAATAAGTTTATTTTGTAAAAAGGAAATTTTATTTTTAGATTTAATTTTAATTTAATTTGTTTTTTTCATAAAATATTTTTCATTTTAATTTAATCTTTTTTTTTTTTTTTTTTTAAATAAAGAATCATGAATAAATGAAGTGGAACTTAGGATTAGACGAGTTTTACATAATTTAAGTTTTTATGAATTTCACATTACTCATATATTTATGATTAAAATTTTGAATTTGAATTTGAATTTATTTGATTATTTTTGATTTGTTGAATTGTCAGTTTTACTAGAACTAGTTCAGTTATCTAGTAAATATTAATAGACATCTATCTTTAATAACCATCAAACTACTTACTTCATTATACAATGCAATTGATATATCGTAACAGAACCTAAGAATTGTTTTGCAAGAAATAAAACCGAGGGTTTATTAGTTACATGCGCTTCCAGTGCTCATACCCCGAGGGCGTACGAGCCTGGCCATAACAGCGCAAGATTCACCATTAGACAGCTCTAATAGAGTCGACCGAGACGGAACGACTGTGACAATCTTGCCAGCAAATAAAAACGACTGATACATGTACAGAGATTACATATCTATACATTTAACAATGAATCAAAAGAAAAGAAACAAATCTCTGTCATAACATTCGGAAGAACTAAATGGGTTTTCTAACCATAAGCTGTGAATAAATGGCGGAACAGAGATAGCCACGATACCGCATATACACATATAACTACCGAACCGAAATGACAAAAGCATACCACTGAAAGCATCGTTATTCCGAATCACCAATACATTTCCAGATAAAGGAAAACAGAGATACAATTTTAAATAAAGAAAATAAAGATCCTCTGTATCATTACAAAACAGTAGACGCTACGATTAGAACATAACTCTCATATATTCACACATGATAAGACACTGGCAAATATAGGAGGCATAGATAGTCTGTGCGAACCTCAAATATATAATGAAAAGAGACATTGAAATTACAGCGAGTTGGATGCCGACATCAAATATCAATAATAACCAGAGCAAACCTTGATTCTTGATTGAATCCAGAAACCATACAAGGATTCGTATCATTATTCATTACATACAAAATTGGTAAATCTGTTAGGATATGCCCCATTTAACAATGAGCATTCCCAGCACCCTCGAAGGGTTTCCAATGGGTCAAGTCTTTAACTTAATTCTAAATTAACAGAACCGCCTAATACAAACAAGGAAATGAAACCCTCCATGACCAGAAACCCAATGCGAAGAAGTCCATCATTCGGACCAGCCATAACGGAGCATGATAAGTCTCCTGGCATGAAAAAGGAATCCATACTCAGACAATAGCCGAGGTCAATAAAATTGCAAGCCGTGGCTAGAGCCACATACCTGGTGTTTTTCCGACGAAGCTTGATTCCTGGAAGTTTGGGCGTCTCCATAATTTTATGCTCAGAAACCCTGCAAGCCAAAGATTAACCCGATTAAACCTGCTACGACGCATATATGATAAGGAAACAGTTCAGGTTAATTAAAAAGGGAGTTTCCATTTACCTTCAGATAAACCTCAAAGGTCTCGACCACTCCTCGCAGTTTGCTAGCGACATAAACCTCTTTCCAGACAGTGGCCGTTCTGTGGAAATTGACGGTGTGAATTCGGAGTCAAACATGAGTTCTCTGGTATAACCAGGGCGTGCAGAGTCGAGAGGCGCTGCCTCGCCTGCACCCGGAAAATGGCAAAGAAACCCTAGGCAAACCCTTTTATCATATGACCTTTAAAATCCACCGTTGATATTTGAGGTGAAATCCGATCCGTCCGATTAGGTGTAATCCCGAGAGGATACAGGCCGAGATCGGGACATTTAATATTCTAGCTACCAGGACTCCATACCCAAAAATCGTACAGGAAAGGTGTACACAAGGAAATAGCTGTTCCGTCCAGACAACCAGTGGAGCGTTACCGAGGCGTGGTATTAAATTCACACAGATAGTCTTAACGATCCGAGTCCAGGTGACGGCGAGAAAGACCAGGCGACCGCCGACGTATCCATATGCCAGCTCAGGCTACCAATGCTAGCTCGGCTATCATGAACCGAAAAAGATTGTAACGCTAATATACATATATTAAAGTTTAGACTTATGGTCGGATACAAGAAATTAACAGGTGAATTAATAGCAGGTATGTTAGCGCTATATGTTAATAATTAATCCGCATAAGAAATATTGATAATTATTAATATTTAAAAAGTTTTTTTTTTTTAAGGGTTGTGACATATGGTATCAGAGCCCAGATACAACACTGTGGCCTCTGGGTAAGAACATCAAGAACAGACAAATACACTGTATAAATGACTAACAAAGATGGTTATTGATAATACTCTTGAATGTTTCTTTTGTTGTTGAATGAAGTACAGGTTTCAGGTTTTGAAGATAGAAACATGAGGAGAACGGATAACATTCCATGACGACCCGCAATGGGACAGGGAGTACCCGGTTCCGAGAATAACCCATAACTATGGGTGCAGCTTGGAGAAGAAGCCAGAGTTACGAATCAAGCAATATTGGAGACGGTGCAAGAACTGAAGAATGAGATGGCTCGACTACGGGAAGACAATGCTCGGTTAACAATGGAACAAGAAAGAATCTTAAAGAGTTTGTCTGATAAACAAAATCAATTACCAGCTAATCCCAGTGCAGAGCAGCAAAGGATGTCTGAAGAACAGAACCATCATATATCCCCCGAAGGATCGGAGGAACAGGAGGAACGCTCTGATAATGTATTTGACCAGTTAACCTCAAAAAGACGGAAGGTAGAGCTACAAGGTGAATTCCGCAAAATCAAACCACCACATTTTGATGGAGAACAAGAGGAAGTGGCTGAAGCCTGGATCATAAACATGAACAAGTATTTTAAGCTTTATGAATACGACAATAACCTGAAGGCACGACTGGCCATTTTTCAATTGCAAGGGAAGGCCACCTTGTGGTGGGAGGAAGTAAAGTTAGTGAAAGGGGTCACCGAGCAAAATATTACATGGGATAATTTTCAGAAATTCTTCAAGGAGCGATATTTAACGGAACGCTTCTATGATGAGAAGGCAAGGGAGTTCCATGATTTACGATTAGGACAGCAGACCATGGACGAATTCATCACTCGCTTTACGTCCTTACTTCGTTATGTACCATACATAAGGGAGGAAAAGGCAAAAGTCCAGCGATTCATCAGCAGTTTGCCAGCATACATGCGAGAGCGGATTGAGTTTGACAATCCAAAATCGATGGATGAGGTAATCCGCAAAGCTAGAATCTGTTATCAACAAGGTAAACAGAAAGGGGAAACTGCTAACAGAAAATGGAATGAGAAGAGAAGTTTCAAGACTGTGGGAAACAGCAAAGGGAATTACAGCAATGGCAGTAAGGGAAATGGCAAAGGAGCAACCAGCAGATTTGTACCAAGAACTACATCTAAGTTCAGAGCTACCAACGAGTCCAAGGTCAGCGAACAGCAACCAAGGTTGGACAATGAAGGTACTGCAAGAGCTCCGTTACAGTGCTGGGGTTGTGGGGGACCTCATTACATTAAAAACTGTCCACAGCGAAAAGGAACGGAGCAATTATCCCAAATTCATGAAGCTTCAACTGTGGGCGAGGTTGGTCGCAGTATACCCAGAATTAACGCAGCTCTGGAAGACCGTCAGGCGGAATACCAGCCAACCATGGTTGAGTTCGAAGGTAAAATTTCAAACCTTACCATATATGTTTTAATTGACCCTGGGGCTACGTTAAGCTATGTAAGTCCAAAGGTAGTGGAACGTTGCAATTTACAATCTGTTAAATTTAAAAATCCTTGGCTGGTACAATTAGCTACCGGAGCCAAGCGGCGGGTAACAGCCAAAATCAATGATTGCCCATTTGTCATAGCAGACCAACCAGTAACGGCTGATCTGAATATACTCCCTCTTGGATCCTACGATATTCTGATTGGCATGGACTGGTTAGAAAAACACTGGTCATTAGTTGATTGCAAAACTAAAGTTATTTACTATAGAGATCAGCAAGGAAACAGGAAAGAAATGCAAGGAATTAAGCAACCAGTGCAAGTTCGCCCGATAACTGCCAACCAACTGATAAAATGCATACGGAAGGGGTGTCAAGTCTACGCTATCCAAGTGGGATATGCGAATTCTAAGGATAAATCGATTTCTTTGCACAGTATTCCTATAATACAGGAATTCACAGATGTATTTCTAGAGGAAATTCCTGGACTACCACCGCGAAGGAATATAGACTTTACCATAGAGCTGATACCCGGGGCAGCACCAGTATCACGAGCACCCTACAGAATGAGTACACCTGAACTAACATAACTAAAAATGCAGTTGCAAGAATTACTAGACAAGGAGTACATTCGTCCTAGTGTGTCTCCCTGGGGAGCTCCAGTTTTATTTGTCAAGAAAAAGGATGGTACTCTCCGGATGTGTATCGATTACAGACAATTGAACAAGTTGACCATCAAAAATAAATATCCCTTACCCCGGATCGATGAATTATTCGATCAAGTGAAAGGCGCAACGGTGTTCTCTAAGATCGATTTGCGATCAGGATATCATCAAATCCGAATTAAGGACGAGGACATCGCTAAAACGGCCTTTAGGACAAGGTATGGTCATTATGAATTTGTGGTTTTGCCATTTGGGCTAACCAACGCTCCTGCAACTTTTATGTGTTTAATGAATAGCATTTTTCATCCATACTTGGATCGATTTGTGCTAATATTCATTGACGATATATTAATATATTCACGCACAATCGAAGAACATCATGAACACCTCCGAATGGTATTACAGACCCTTCGAGAACATCAGTTGTATCCAAATTTAGTAAGTGTGACTTCTTTAAGGAGGAAATTCAATATTTGGGCCACGTGATCACAAAGGATGGAATTGCGGTGGACCCGGAAAAGATAAAGGCCATAATGGACTGGCCTGTGCCAAAAGACGTAGCGGATGTCCGATCTTTTATGGGATTGGTCGGGTATTACAGAAGGTTTGTGGAAGGCTTCTCGAAAGTAGCTTTTCCCATTACCTCATTACAGAAGAAAGGAAGAGCGTTTCAGTGGACCCCAAATTGCCAGAAAAGCTTTGAACAACTAAAACAGCTGCTCACTACAGCACCAATTTTGAGTATAGCAGATCCTCATAAGGATTATGTGGTCTGCACAGATGCCAGCAAGGAAGGATTGGGTGGAGTTTTAATGCAAGAAGGCTGGGTAATTGCTTACGAATCCCGTAAATTAAAAGAACATGAACAACGATATTCCACCTATGATTTGGAATTGGCTGCTGTTATACATGCTCTGAAAATGTGGCGGCATTATCTTTTGGGCAGAAAATTCTTGCTGCTCACCGACCACCATAGCTTAACCAGCTATTTCAACCAGCCTACTTTAAACGCTAGGCAAGCACGATGGATGGATTTTTTAAGTGGTTTCGACTTCGATATAAAACATTTGCAAGGTAAGGCGAATAGAGTAGCAGACGCTTTAAGCAGGAAAGTACAAAGCCTGTACGAAATTTCCACTACAGGATGGAAAAATCCTTTTCTAGACATGATTAAGGAAATTTCAGGTCAAGATACAGAATACCAACAGCTAAAACAGCAAATACAGCAATCTGATGGAAAGGACAGCCAACAAGAATTCACGACAGATGACGCGGGAATTGTCTATTTCAAGCAAATAATATATGTGCCCAATCAAAACAAGATTAAAGGTCTGATTATGGACGAATTCCACATCAGCCATTATGCTGGTCACCCGGGTTATCAAAAGATGATGACAGCAATTCGGAAAGAATATTTTTGGCTAGGAATGAAAAAGGATATTGTAGAGTACTTGGCGCGGTGTTTGGAGTGCCAACAAATTAAAGCTGAACATCAGCATCCAGCAGGGCTGTTACAACCCTTGCCCATTTCAGAATGGAAATGGGAAATCATCTCCATGGATTTTATTACAGGGTTACCTAGAACAAAGAAAAACAATGATTCCATTATGGTGGTAGTGGACAAGTTGAGTAAGGCTGCACATTTCATACCGGTGCAATCAACTTTCAGAGCTGCACAAATCGCTCACATTTTTATGCAGAATGTGTTCAGATTGCATGGCCTCCCAAAAACAATAATTTCGGATCGAGATGTGAAGTTCACATCGGCCTTTTGGAAGACACTATTTGCGGATTTAGGCACTCAGCTAAATTTTATCACAGCGTACCATCCGCAAACTGATGGACAGACGGAGCGAGTAAATCAAGTAGTAGAAGACATGTTAAGGGCCTACGTTATGCAACAACCCACACGATGGGAGGAATATTTACACTTGGTGGAATTTGTGTATAACAATGGTTACCATACTTCAACGCAAATGAGTCCATTTGAGGTTATGTATGGCCGGAAATGCCGTACACCCTCCAGCTGGGGAGGACCTGAAGATAAATTAAGTTTAGGACCCGACATGCTTAAAGAAATGGAGGACATGGTAAAGGGAGTACGTGTCAATCTGAAGGCGGCTCAGGATAGACAAAAGAATTTCGCTGATCGAAAAAGGAGATTTAAGGAGTATCAGGTGGGAGATCATGTGTATATTCGAATTCAGGCCAAAAGAAGTACCTTGCAATGGGCTGGTTGCGCTAAATTGGCACCCAGATATTGTGGACCATTTCAGATACTAGCAAGGATTGGACCGGTGGCTTACCAGTTGGCCTTGCCAAGTCACATCCGGGTCCATAATGTATTTCATGTTTCGGTCCTAAAGAAGTATGTGTATGACCCTAAGCATGTAATTCGTTGGAAGGATATACAGGTGGGGTTATTGTATGATAAAGAATTCAGCAAGAATCCTATTTGGAAGAAAAAACTAATTCAAAATTTCTGTAATGCAGGTTGAACCGGAAGGAGAAGTGCTGGTCGAACCGCTGAGCATTCTCGACCAGAGAGAAGTGCAGCTGCGGAAACGAGTTATTACCCAAGTTAAGGTACAATGGCGACATTTTGGGCCCGAGGAGGCCACTTGGGAAGATCAGGAATTGATGAAGAAAACATATCCAGACCTGTTTATGACTGTAAGACACCGAGACGGTGTCCAATCTCAGGGGGAGGAGATGTAATGACCAAACAGTTATATGAATAATTTATAAGTTACCATGATAGGTAAATGTGAAAACAGGAATTGTTACCTTATTAATATTGAAATGTTATTTATTCAGAATTATGAATTCAGTAATATTGTAGATAACTTTGTTAGGAAAAGTTATTTACTTCTTATTCCTTAATTAAAAGAAACAGTTGCCAGGGCAACCCTAACCACTTTTCCTTACCTTAGAATGGGTAAAGAGGAAAAAGGCCTGGGCTGTTGGGGAACAGGCAGGAAAAAGAGAAGGAATGGTACTATGTCTGATGAGGATCAGATAGTACCAGCACTATAGTGCATTTTTATCGCACTGCTGCTAGCAGGCGTTATCTTGTGGAAGGCAGTGGCCTGCAAGTGAGCTTGGGGGGAGCGTCAGGTCATAATGACTGAGCTCTTGGTTGGGTGGATAACAAGCTTTATATGAGTTTATTCCAGTTGAAGGAACAGGCAACAAGTACAAGTTAAGGAAGGCACAGTACAGGTAAGTACATTAAGGTTACAGCATTAACTAGGAATCTTTTCTTTTACTGTAAAAGTTATTAGTTATCTGTACCATAGGATTTTTATTATTATCTGAGAAAGAGAAGACTTTATTATAAACCTGCAGAATTACTGTTTACTGTAAGGTATGAATAAAATAAGCGAGATGGAGTAGTTCATTTGTCTTCTTAAAGATTAAGACGACTAGTTTTATGATCCAGATATTTTAACCAGTAGACAAAAACCCCAGAGAATATCAGGTAATGTATTGACCGTAAACAGAGAGGAAAATTACAAGTTATATTCATAACTGCATGAGCATAGTTCAACAAATAAAAAATACAGTCATTCGAGTTAAGCAATTATGGCAGTAAGCGAACTATAAATAATTAGAACATGCAATTGATATATCGTAACAGAACCTAAGAATTGTTTTGCAAGAAATAAAACCGAGGGTTTATTAGTTACATGCGCTTCCAGTGCTCATACCCCGAGGGCGTACGAGCCTGGCCATAACAGCGCAAGATTCACCATTAGACAGCTCTAATAGAGTCGACCGAGACGGAACGACTGTGACAATCTTGCCAGCAAATAAAAACGACTGATACATGTACAGAGATTACATATCTATACATTTAACAATGAATCAAAAGAAAAGAAACAAATCTCTGTCATAACATTCGGAAGAACTAAATGGGTTTTCTAACCATAAGCTGTGAATAAATGGCGGAACAGAGATAGCCACGATACCGCATATACACATATAACTACCGAACCGAAATGACAAAAGCATACCACTGAAAGCATCGTTATTCCGAATCACCGATACATTTCCAGATAAAGGAAAACAGAGATACAGTTTTAAATAAAGAAAATAAAGATCCTCTGTATCATTACAAAACAGTAGACGCTACGATTAGAACATAACTCTCATATATTCACACATGATAAGAGACTGGCAAATATAGGAGGCATAGACAGTCTGTGCGAACCTCAAATATATAATGAAAAGAGACATTGAAATTACAGCGAGTTGGATGCTGACATCAAATATCAATAATAACCAGAGCAAACCTTGATTCTTGATTGAATCCAGAAACCATACAAGGATTCGTATCGTTATTCATTACATACAAAATTGGTAAATCTGTTAGGATATGCCCCATTTAACAATGAGCATTCCCAGCACCCTCGAAGGGTTTCCAATGGGTCAAGTCTTTAACTTAATTCTAAATTAACAGAACCGCCTAATACAAACAAGGAAATGAAACCCTCCACGACCAAAAACCCAATGCAAAGAAGTCCATCATTCGGACCAGCCATAACGGAGCATGATAAGTCTCCTGGCATGAAAAAGGAATCCATACTCAGACAATAGCCGAGGTCAATAAAATTGCAAGCCGTGGCTAGAGCCACATACCTGGTGTTTTTCCGACGAAGCTTGATTCCTGGAAGTTTGGGCGTCTCCATAATTTTATGCTCAGAAACCTTGCAAGCCAAAGATTAACCCGATTAAACCTGCTATGACGCATATATGATAAGGAAACAGTTCAGGTTAATTAAAAAGGGAGTTTCCATTTACCTTCAGATAAACCTCAAAGGTCTCGACCACTCCTCGCAGTTTGCTGGCGACATAAACCTCTTTCCAGACAGTGGCCGTTCTGTGGAAATTGACGGTGTGAATTCGGAGTCAAACATGAGTTCTCTGGTATAACCAGGGTGTGCAGAGTCGAGAGGCGCTGCCTCGCCCGCACCCGGAAAATGGCAAAGAAACCCTAGGCAAACCCTTTTATCATATGACCTTTAAAATCCACCATTGATATTTGAGGTGAAATCCGATCCGTCCGATTAGGTGTAATCCCGAGAGGATACAGGCCGAGATCGGGACATTTAATATTCTAGCTACCAGGACTCCATACCCAAAAATCGTACAGGAAAGGTGTACACAAGGAAACAGCTGTTCCGTCCAGACAACCAGTGGAGCGTTACCGAGGCGTGGTATTAAATTCACACAGATAGTCTTAACGATCCGAGTCCAGGTGACGGCGGGAAAGACCAGGCGACCGTCGACGTATCCATATGCCAGCTCAGGCTACCAATGCCAGATCGGCTATCATGAACCGAAAAAGATTGTAATGCTAATATACATATATTTGAAGTTTAGACTTATGGTCGGATACAAGAAATTAATAGGTGAATTAATAGCAGGTATGCTAGCGCTATATGTTAATAATTAATCCGCATAAGAAATATTGATAATTATTAATATTTAAAAAGTTTTTTTTTTTTAAGGGTTGTGACAACCGCACATTCCTCCAATTCGAAAAACCATTCCCCCTACAAAATGCGCTTAGTGAACTCCATTCTCAAAACATGAAGACACAAGGACCTGCAAGTGGCTCAACATTGTCCATTGATCAAATCCTCATCAGAAAATTTATATTCCCTATTTTGTTGATAGACACACATATTTGATCGATGGGTCCACCCATTTCGACATTGCACACAAACATCACAGATTGATGGCTTCCTCTATTTCAAGGCTAGACACACATACTCCTTACTGTAACATTGCTCCAAAAGTTCTCCATCAGAAACCTCTCGGATAGAGGCTTCCCATCCTTTCCAGTTTGCAAGATATTGTTCAATAGTTTCAACATATTCCTCAACTAACTCAACCTTCATCCTCTGCAAAATTGCCCCTACTTCAGAATCCAAACCATTCATTCCCTCGTGCCCCCTTCCACTTCCTCTTACATTTTCCATCCTTAATTATACTAACTACTCCCCTGCTCCAAATCGACAAATGCCAATGAAAACTTCTACCATTTCTCCCCAAATTGATCTCCTTCTCCGACTTCAATCTTCCCCTCCCCTTTCAAGTTCCCCATCCTCAACAATTCAATATCTTGACCTTCATTGATTTCATTCAATCTCCTCTTCCTCATCAATTCCATACCCTGCAACCCATTGCTTTCATTCCATTTTCTCTTTTTCAACAATTCAACATACGAAAACCCATTTTCTATAACTTATGCTCTAAATCAGGTGCCTTCTCTCTAGAAAATTTGGGTACTATTCATGATCTGGGTTCTATTCATGATTGTATGATTTTCATGAGGAACCATGTTCTTCTTGTGTTTTAGTTAATTGAGCTTCTTTAGGTTTGACTTTCATTGTGAGTGATGTAGAAAGTCAATTCTTGATGCAGTTTCCTACTACTTTTAACCAAATACATCATGAATTCAAATGTGTAGTGATCATAGCAGTTTCATGCTTGTCATATATGCTTATAGTTTCGATCTTATTTTACTTTTCTTCAAGTAACTAGTCGGTCTTCTTTATTTACAAATTTTATTTTATTTTATGTATTTATTTATTTTATCTTAATCTGACTATATTCTTTTTGCCATCAGCCTAATGTAGATAAAGATTATCGCATTATCCTCCAAGTTGTTTGATAGAATTATGCACTATTATATTTATGCTCTTTTCCCAGAGCATGCATGGGTGTGTTATTTTTTCGTTAGGTTACACTAGGATAGTCCCTGCCATATGCCTTATTCTTAGGAAATGTTTGTTCTGCATATTTTGCAGAAGTATTTTTCAACTTTAGCATATGCATATATGCCCTTTGGTCTTTCGAAGACATAACCTTTTTGGTTTATGTTCATTGAAGCAGATGGATTTATCTTGCAATAGGTTTTATCCCTTCCATTTATGAATAAGTTGCAAATCTCTGATTTCCTAAAAAAATGTGTAAAATTTAATACTTCTTTAGTGTATACAATCTGCATATGTTTTGGTTTCGTTTTTGTGAAGCCTATTGTTGCTTTTCCAATCCATGGAAAGGCGGATTTAATAATTTTTCTTTATCAACCTTAATGCTTCTGTAAGGACTAATTTGGACATAAGGTACGAGCCTTTCTTGCTAGATTCAACTGATTAAAGTCAATTGTCTCAAAGTAGTGTGTGAGCTTCTTTCATAAACTGCCAGATTATTCTATGTTTTCACATAAATAGGTTTTAGCTTAGCAGAAATTGCTAATAGATTCCTATCCAAAATATAAGTATTTTGATATTTACTATAATTTATGTGGTTGCTTAAAATGCTCTAAGTAGTTGAAGATAGTTTACACTTTTCAAGTAATAATTGCATCATCTTCTCAACCTTTCAGGAAAGACTTAATTGTGTTGCAATGGATACTAGTGTTTGGTACTTGGCCTTCTTAGGTCACGATTATGTTGGTTACAACTTATATATAAACTACTATAGATTATAGTGTCAATTTTCAGTCTGTAACTAGCAACTGGTCAATTCCTTGATCATTATAGCACCAAGAAGCATTGAATCCCTTGAGGCCAACAAGATCCCCAATTGATTGTATAAGGGTGGTTGTGCAACCACGAGGGTCTCAACATCTCTTGGTGCTACATTAACTAGCTATTTGATATGTTTCTAGTAGTATGTTAATTTTCAGTTTGAGAAGGTATTTTTCAATCTATAATTAATCTCTAGTATAGGAAATGATAACATTATAGTTGTTGTATGAGCACAATATTCTAATCATGTCTGTTAATGAAAGTGGATTGAATTTCTACAAAAATGCTTTGCTCTAGCCTTTTCTTACTCTACTCTTGTCTTACTTTGCTATGCTCTTGTATTACTTTTTCATTTATGTACTTCTTATTAATTTCTTTCTCACATATGTACGTTTGTTAGTTAGTTCTTGTACAACTACATATTCATAGTTAGATGTGACATGGGATCTCCTCCTGGAAATGCTAATGTTTTCAAATCCAAGTTATAGGGATAGAGGGATAACCATAGAATAGAAGTATGTACACTATTCTATTGGTATATTTTTATGATGTTGTTTAGTGATTTCGCTAATATTAGATATGTTAATCTTTGAAGAAACTTTAGGAACTTTATAAAAGCTCAATTTAAATTTGAATTGTAAATATGTATTCACATTGTTTGTACTTTTGAATCGTATTGACCAATCTTGTGGTGATTCGATGGACATTAATAGAGATATATATATTTTTTTTGTTTTTTACAAAGAAAACATATTTTTTTTATCAAGAATTAAACTGAAATTACATATTTCAAGTGCAAATAACACTTCCATATAGTATTTCACTTTAGCTGAAGGTCACAAAACGACTTTAATTAATAAGTTTTTGGTACATTCCATACTCAAGTACTAAAATCTCTGGGATTTAAAGTTTCTGGTCATAAGAACTATGAAGGAATTAAACAGGACAATAATATTGATATATTGTTCCATTATATCATTCTTGTTGAAGGTTGACTCCATCCATGTTGAAGTAGATTTGTTTAAATACTTATCTACAAGCGCACATTGTGTAGTGTGGAATGTGTTGTGTATCTCTTGCTGTGAATCTCAAGTTACTGTAAAAATTTGGTCGCCTTGTATGCTTGATGGCCTTGGAGTCAAAGAATCCAGTTACAATTGAGACTTAGTTCTCCCATCTTAAAATCAAAATCCACAAATTTGATAGCGAGATATGTTTCATTTTTCCATTGTGTTTTCATTTGTTTCTATGAAGCATTTATATTATTAACTCTGTCTTGGTTCAACAAAACAACAATGCTTGAGTTATTTGGTGACTCTTTGTTTCCTTTATTTGTTGTTCTCAAGGAATATCTTTGGTAGTTATTTTTGTTTAATATTAAGCCTTTCATGCCTTATGTAGACCTTGCCAACTCGAGTTCTTTGTTGTTTCCTATTTGAATTTATATTCTTTAGGCTCTTGAACAACTACAATCTTGCAATTGTGAATCTCCTATGCTGTCAACTTGCAGCTCTTCTAAGCACAAAATTGACTCTAGAAATATGCTCTTTTTCCTTGTTGTATGCCTTAGGAGTTCATTTTTTTTTTTTTTTTTAAGTTCTTCGACACCTAGAATCTTGTAATTGTGAATTTCCTGTGCTTTCATCTTGCATTTTTTCTAAGCACAAAGTTGGCAGAGAAATATTCTTTGGTTCCCCGTTGGAGACCTTGGGAGCTCAATTTCTTTGTTGTTATTTTATTTTATGTCTTGTTCTTACAACTGTTGGACACCTGGAATTTTGCAATTATGAATTTCCTTAACTTTCATCTTGCAGCTTTTCTAATCAGTGGAACAAAGTACAACCAAATCATTTGGGTTATATATAGATAAAAGCTAACAACCTCCCTTTCCATCAGTGGGGACTTGGTTGGTTGGTAAATTGACAGTGCTTGTTGGTTTCCATAGATGTGTTATTTGCTTATCAATTCTCTATTGTCAATGATGGATTATTAATTATTGTTTCATTACATTACAGAATATTCAAGCCTTTTTGTATCTTTATACTGATCTTAAAAGAAAGACTTTTTGGATAGATCTGTATTGCCCACAATGCCCTAGAGTTGAACCCCATAGTACAATGGAGTTAAACCAAATCTCTTTTTGTTTTCACATTCAACGATGCAGATTTTACATCCAAATTCATATTTCAAGTAATGTTTATAGTTTGGCATATGTTACAAATCTAGCATACTCCAATACTTTGCTTTGGAGTAGCCTTTGGGTCAATTTTTCTCAATTCCCTTTTGGTGGATAGGTAATTGATGCTCATGTTTGAATGGTACATACTATAGAATGATATCTCCTTGAGTTGATATGTTTTCTGATTAACTGATGTATGATATTTTAAAGTTGTTTTTGCTTGTCCTGATATTTGAAAGGCATAAAAGGAAAGAAGAATGGAATGGTTTATGATTGTTCAATTAATTATAAATTAGTGGAATATATTAGGAATATATAACTATTTTTTTCAATTATATATCACTGAAAAACATGCTGAGTATTAAGAAATAGATAACTACCTACTTATCTAATATGGATTTATTATTATCTTATTTTTCAGGTCTTCTAAGTGTAAAAAATGGTGCAAAAGCGGATTTTATGCATTGAAGTGTCGTGCTTTTCAAATCCAATGCAAGAAGTTGTGAAATTTGTCCTTCACAATATGGAGACAAATCATGTGCTCCATAGAAGGAGAGAAGTGCCTAGAAGGATGACAAACAATGGAGCATACTAGATCCCTTTCTTAGCTCATCCGAGATCCCTTTCTTGATATGCTTAATAGCCAGAGGGGTACCACTCAAGTACCATGGTAGAAAAAACCTTTTATTCTGCAATTAGGAATGAAGTTCTTAGTTGTTTTATTCAACCGATCCAATGTGTATTTAAGCATTAGCAAATCTGTTGTGCCTATCATTTGCTCCTTGAAAACATTTTTCCCTCTAACACTTCCATCTTCTCACTTGGGTATGATAGGCCTATTGTAGTGAACTGTTTTAGGTTATTTGAAGGACTTGTTTTTCTTTCTAGTGACCAACAAAACTGCTCCAATTGCACCTGGTGCTACAAGTATTCTTGTAATAATGCCAATGTATAGACCATGTTTTAATTTCTTCTTCTTTATTTTATCCTTGATAACATTACTAGAGACATTGTGAACTCCATGGGTTGTTTCATATTGGAGTCGTTTCATATATGATTTTACAACATTAATATTGTTGGGCTAATAGGAAACATTTATGTGATTAACATAACTAATAAGAATGATGATGATAATATTAATCCATCACAAAATAGTGATCATTTAGTTGGAAAAGTTGGTGGTAAGGTTCCAAGTTCTAATAAACAGTTTGTCACATTTTAGCAAAAAAATCCTTGGACTGAGTCATGCTAAATATATGTTTACAGCTAAAAATATATGAGGGATGTTGGTCACTCACATGGCATAAATATGCACAAGGTCCAGTTTTCTGAGGTTCCTCAACAAGATGCAATTAATGAAGAATTATTTGATATTGAAAAAAAATAGTTTCCTTCAAGTCTAAGTTAGATTTGTCACATTCCTGACACATGAAAATACAGATCATAAATATAATGTATTTAGCCTTGACAGAAACTCGGGAAATTCACTTAATCACATAATAGAGTAAATTTGACAACGGCTTGGATCTTAGAAATGTTAAAAAGTTGATATCTTCATCTCATTTTTCTTATATTTATAGTTTCTTATGGTATACATCAAGATTTCATTTATTATACATACGCTAGCTATGTTGCGCGTGGAAAACTTATTTACAAATAATGATAAGAATACTTGTTGAATTCTAGCCATGAGTTTTCTAAGATGTTACACAAGACTTGATTGTTGAATTGGCCAGAACTTACGCAAATCATTTTCAAGTTGTCATAACTTATACAGTTGATATGAAATTTTTGTCATAGTACTGCTAAGACATTGAAGGGGGCATTTCTAAGACTTGCACCCACTTAGAATGTGTCTCATTATATTCCCAAATTATCACATGGGCACTTTCCAAAAATTCCAAGAGGAATGCCACAGATATATGTCCCCACAATTCACAATTTCTAGAGAATACTCAAGTGGTGATGGTAAAAGAGGGGGGTATTCATACCACAGGCCTTTGTGAGTATTACAGTCCACTACTTTTACCCCTCTCTTCAAAAAATATACTGTATATTCACCACCATATCGTGATGTCAAGATGGAAGAATACTCCTTTGAAGGACTCCTCCAAACATTTGAAGCAATTACATTACCTCCTTTGTTCAAAAACTACATATTTCCATCATCGATGCTAAATTTTGTTTCAAATAGGATTTTCCATACCTTTTCTCCTTTATGTTACAACTTATAGATGGTTGAATCCAGTAATGTTTTGATGAATCACATACCTTCATGAAAAATGTAGGAAAATCACCATATATGAGTATTACCTTATATGAATTTTTAGATGCAACCATAGTGATAGCATGTATGGTCTAAGTAATATTTAGATGTGGTAATATGCAACACTGTCTAGTGAGAGGGTTGCACACATTGAAATTTCCAAGAGATGACCCAAAACAAATAAGTCCTCCTGCAGATGACATTGGTTTGCACTTCACATTTTTTCTCAGACAAGAGGGGATATTGATATGGTGCCATTTTTTTGACATCGATGTCATCTAAAATGCCTTGATCAAACTTGGAGTCCACCACGTAGAACCATGGACAACAGTATGGGACTTCTGAACAAGAATTCAAAAACTTGGAGAATATATCATTGAATTCCATCCTTTGCACACTAAACCAAAATTGAAGAGGTGAGACATAGGAAACTGTCAAGCACCCTTGCTAATAAATCATCATGAAGTTTAGCACAAGATATGTTATCTATTATCATAGAATCCTCACATAAAATTGATGCATTTAACTTTCTCCTCTTCTGTTTTGAGTTGCTTTCATCATGAGTTACCATATTACTTATTTTTAGGGCTACAGGAACCAGTTGCTTCTCCATCACAATCCCTCATTTTGATGATGTTCCAGGCATAATGTTTCACATAAGAGGATGTTAGAAATAGTAACAACGCTGTAAGAAATCTACACTCAAAAATTGTGCACAAGAAAAACAATGAGAATCACATTATATAAATCATATATCTATATATTGTATTTATTTTTTATATGATACTTATTGTTGATATATTTGGTTTAATCATGAAATTTTGGATTCTTGGCCAATCGAATTTCAGAAGAATTGTCAATGGATAGAGGACTTGAAGTCTTTCATTTCTCCTATGAATCTTCAAGTATTTTGCAAAGCCAAATTATTTCTTTTGTAGCTAGAGCTGCTACAACATATTCAACGTCAGTGGTAGAATCAACAGGAATATATTGTTTTTGTGATCCCCAACTAATAGTTATTGATCCAAGATTCATCAAACAACAAGAAGTTGAGACTCCATGCTCCTTATCACCATCAAAATGTGAATCTGAATAACTAGTAAGATGGAAGTCTGAAACTTTGGAATATTTGATGCCATATGTTTGAGTCCCTTTTAGATATTTAAGTATTATTTTTTCTTCTACCCAATGAACTTCACAAGATTGATGCATAAATATGGAAAGTACCCCTACAACAAAATTTATATCAGGATGAGTAATAGAGAGATAAATCAAACTTCCAATACCTTTCCTATACTTTGTTGGATCTTAAAATGGTTTTCCTTCCTCTGAAGTAAGTTTCATATTTTGTTCCTTTAGAGTGGCAACATAATCACAGTCAATCATTCCATATTTTTTCAATAAATTTCAAACATACTTCCTCTGAGAGATAAAAATATATTGAGGTTTTTGATCAACTTCAATTCCAAGTTAATAATGAAGTAAACTTAAATTTGTCATATCAAAAACCTTTTGCAATTATTTCTTAACCGATGATATATACTCATCATTTTTCCTTGTAATCATCAAATCATAAACATAGACAAATAGATATACAAATAATATCCTAACCTCCTACACAAAAAGAGTTGCATCATCTAGTTCAAAATGCTTATAATTCAAATTAAGAAGATGTTCAATTAGTTCCTCATAGCATGCACGGGGTGCTTATTTCAAACCATACAAGGACTTCATCAGCTTGAATACCTTTTGTTATTTCCATTTGAAAGAAAAACCTTATGGTTGAAACATTTTAAACATCTTCCTTCAAATATCCATTTAGGAAAGTAGTTTTTACATCCATATGATGAATTTTCCATCCTTTCTATGCCGCAATAGAAAACAAGGTTCCAATAGTGCCTCATTTATCTGTAGGACCAAATTTTTATGTGTAATCGATATCTTATTTTTGTGCTTATATCTTTTCCACAAGTCTTGCATTGTACTTGTAAAGTGAACCATCAATTTTATATTTGGTTTTATAAACCCAATTGCAACCAATGGGTTTGATGCCATGAGGAGGATCTACCAACCTCCAAGTGCCATTTTTAATGAGTGCATCATACTCCCTTTGCATTGAATTTTACCATTCATTACAACTAACATATTATTCAAAACAAGTAGGCTCACTATCAACAGAGAAATTATATTCAGAAACATGAAAATAGTTACCTGAAGAACATCTTTTTTCCCATAGGAAAATTCATAATTTTTTTAGAGAAAAGAGAACAAAATTATATGTTGTAAATGCTATCAAGAATATCCATAATGGCGAATCCTATTGACCAAGATCAATAATAAATAATGAAAGAGTTACCCTATACTATTCTTTCCTACCTTTCTTTTTTTCCACTTTCTACCAACCACTAGAGTTGGGGGTGGATGATACAATGGTCCTTTGAGACTCAATTATATTTGGCAGGATTTCTTTTTCATAATTCGAGCCATCCAAAACATGAGTTTGTTTGGTGTTGATTGCTTCTTTAGCGAACAAAATCACCTCATTCTCTTGTTGTTGTGCAGTATACATTGGAACTAAAGCTGATTTCGGTACTGTTTCATCCTGATTCATAGTAGCTTGTGGATCATTATTATTTGAGGTAGTATATGTAGTTTCTTCATATTCTATTGCAATTGTCTCTCATGCAGAAAACTTCCAGCCTTTTGTCTTTTGTGTATGTTTATTTTTTCTTTCTTTCTTATTTTGAGGACAAGTACTTTGAAGATGGCTAGTTTGTAGACATGTACGACATCTGAAGGTTGTATTCTCATAGTCCAGGGGTTGGTACCACTGCTGATTGTTGTGTTACAACAGAATGTGATATGCTAAACCATTTTTGAGGTTACCTAAAGAACATCTTATTTCATAATAATCATATTTTCTTGGAAATTTTCTAATATGAGTTGATCTTCTTAGTGGTTATTCATCTTGGGGAGCAGGCTCTTCTAGAATGCAAGTAGTTTCTGTCCCCACAAAAACAATTCTATTATCCAATTTCTTTTTAGCAGAACCATTATCATCATTGAGAGGAAAATTTATTGACGGAAAATCCACTGACGGAAAATCCACTCACAGATCTAGAATGGGAATCCCCCCTTCACGATGTGGAATATTATTATAAGATTCATAACAAAAAAAATTGGACAAAAACTTTTCTAAATGATTAAGTTGTCTATCAACTATTGATGTATCTTTATGTGATTCAAGAAAAACTACATCTCTTTAGAAAAATATTTTTTTTATTTTCTTCATCATATAGCCTGCATGCCTTAGAATTCATGGAATATCCCAAAAATGTACATTTTCTCCTTCTTGCACTCAACTTGTTTCTTTTCTTCTTAGGAATTAAATCATATCACTAAGAACCAAAAACTATGAAATATTGAACAATAGGAAGACGATTATACCACATTTCATATGGAGTTTTATTTTGATAACTTAAGAAGGAACACAATTTCTCATATAATTTGAACAAAGCGGTGCTTCTCCCCAAACGATCAACTTTACATTCGTAAATAACATCATTGATCTAATCATCTTAGGAAACAATATGTTCATTCGTTCTGCAACACCATTTTTTTGTGGATTGTAAGGACACGTTGTTTAGTGTTTGATGTCATTCTGCTGCAAATAACTACCAAAAGCATTTTGATTATACTCTCCACCATTATCAATTCTTAGAGTGCCTATATTAAGTTGAGTTTCATTTGTAATAAAGAGATTAAATTTTTTAAACACATCAAAAACTTGTGATTTTTCTCTCAAGAGATAGACCTAACACATCCTTGAATAATCATCAACGAATGTTAGTATATATTTATTACCATTTTTAGTTACAATAGGCATAGGTCCACATAAATCTGAATGTATGAGACCTAATTTTCTAGAAGTTTTATAAGTAGAACTATGAAAAGATTGTTTAGAATTCTTTCCCAAAATACAAGCATTACATGGTGTAATATTTCTTGGAATTGTTGGAAGCCCTTTAATTCCTTGTGGTCTTATAATTATTATACTATCATAATTTATATGACCAAGATGAGCATTCCATAATAAACTTGAAGAAAGAGTATCATTTTGCTAGATCGAATGAGTAGTATTTAATGCAATGGATGGCATATCTTTTAATTTTAAGAGTTTTTCCTCTTCCACACGAGTCATAACAATCTCATTATCATATGTTCTTCGAATCTCCTTTGTACCATCAAATATGTGTCTTCAATGTCCTTGTTGTCTGATCTATATAAGAGACAACAAATTCCTTTGAAATTATGGGATGTAAAGAACATCATGTAAAAGATAATCTATAATCCATGGAATATTTAATAGAATAAAAATAATCCTTGAAGGTTTAACTTACAATTTATCAGTAAAATAAAGTACTCCATTAATGTGATCACTGGATTTTTCAAACAAGTCTCTCCTAAATGTCATATGACAAGTTGCACCTGTGTCTAGGATCAAATTGTCACGCCATAAAGAAAATGAGGTACTAAAGACATCATACATATTAAAATTACAATGTGTAACAACATAATGTGCATTCTCAGAAGACTAACCTTTATCTGGAAGTGGTTGATCTTTCTTTTCATTCATTTGTTCTCTTCTTTCACTAACTTTCTCCCAGTGAATTCTACAATTAATAGTAGTATGTCCAATTTTACCACATATAAAACATTTGATAGTTGGTTTATCAGTCAAATTTATTTGTTGTTTATCATTCTGTTGTTTATCTCCCTAATTATTTTTGTCTCCCCTACCTCTATAATTCCTCCTACCATGACCTCTACCACTCTTATTACTTATGGTAGATTCTTCTTTAGGGTTTGATTTTTTTGAGAAGGCATAAAGTTTAAACATTAGGATTTGGTAGGGGTTCTTTCTTTCCAAAATCCTTTTCTCTTTCTGCATTTTTTCCTACTAATTTATCAAAGTCTAAATCTTTTAACTATCCACTAGCTTGGATAGCTTCCAAGTAGTGTGAATAGCTAGGGTAGAGGGATTTTATAACGGAAGTAAACTATAGATCAACTTTAACACGAGTAGATTCAATTTCATGATTGATGGATTTAATTTCAAAAGCAAGTTTCAAAGGGTCCTTATCTTTCATATATAGAATAAACAACTTCAATAATAACTAAATTATCTCCAATTATGAATGTGAATCATAAAGTTCTTTAATTTTGTTATTGCTTCATATGTTGTTTTACTTTGAATAATGTATATGTGTACCTGTTCTGAGACTAAAGTAGAGATTAATGCATAGGAGTTTTTATATTTACTCTCTCGGATTGCTAGTTTTTTTCCTAATAAGGCGTGTTTGGTTTATTGTCATCTTTTCTTTCACAAAATCCATCCCACATATCATTAAAAATGAGTGTATTTTTAATTTTCCTATACCAGCCCTGATAATTTTCCTTTCCATAAAGAACAACAACTAGAGAAACTAGAGAATTCATTTTTGAAAACAAACTCAGTAGTCGGAACATGAAAAATGGCTAAAAAACTACCATCTCAGATAACATGCCTTTGGAATGGTATATTAACATGTTCTATATCGATTAGATAAAATTTTAAATTATCAAATTAACTCGAGAAACATGATCGATGCGGGATTTTCTCCTTGGCCTAATTTATAATCAATAAAAATATAAACATTCGTCGCAACCAACAATGGTAAAAAATAATAAAATGAACACAACAAAATCAATGATCTGGATCAATTTATCATTACATCTGACAAAAAACATGATGGTGGAGGTGGTCCCACAAGTGCATGACAATCAAGCACAATCAACGGCTTAGATCAACTCTTGAGAAACAAGGCAAATTAACTCTCAAATAATGATGCAAATCAAATCTCAACCAATCCACAACACATAACATCGCACATAATAGTTGAACCAAATCAGCGGTGCAAAGTGGATCCAACGTATCCTGTGGTGAGCGACGACATGAAGTTTGGCAAATTTTAACAAACAAGGTGGTCCCAGAAGTTGGTTTCATAAATTGTGATCTACAACTCAATTATTTTGGGCGAACTCTCAATGATTTTAGAAACCATCGAGGGTAGTCCTAAGGGTGGTTTTTGATACCACCGTGGAATTGAGTGGGAGCCTCAATCACCACTTTCCCTCATTACTTATCCAAAGGAACTCACCACATTTGTCAGGATCTCGGGGCTCTTAACCAATCGTTATTAATCAGCTTGGATTTCTTGACCAGGTTGATCCCTCAGGAAAATGGATCACCACTCCAACACTTTTCAAACCTTGCACTTCGATGCCACTGTTAAACAAGCTTGGAGAACTTCATGATAAAAATTATGGTGTTCTTCTTTTTATTATTAATTATAAAAATGGGATTTATAGAAACAAAATGAGAGGGAGACAATTATGCCTCCATAACTAGAAATATGGGAAACAACTAATCAATGTCTTAACTAAGCCCATCCTAACTATATAGAAAATCCTAAAGGATTAGTTAACATTTGGTCTGCGCAATGTTCTCTTTATTTTTCCCATATAACTTTACTATCAACGGATTGACAAATATGCCTAAAAATATTAAAAACATCTCATATTGTAACATAGTACGAAGAAAGATTTATAGTTCATATTAATTATTATATCTTTCTGAATGTTCATGCTTTGAAAACAATGCTATCAACACATGGAGGACATGAGGGAAGAATTCATTGATCATTTGTTTTGACCAAGTTGAAGACAAAAGTTAAAACTTTTAAGCATTTTTCCAAGTATGCATGGACAGATGAAGGCTAGTAATTCACCACTCATTTGGTTTTACCAAGTTGAAGGAGAAAAACTAGAAATCTTATTTTGCTTTTGGCAAGGTCTAATCCAACTGTAGTCAAGATTTTTTCAGTATAATTTAACCATATTTTGATAAGGATTTGTTGATATCACAAATTTAAGTTGTAAACTCTCCACAACTTGAGTGTTGAGATGTTAAATTCATATATTCAAAAACCGATTTTAAACATTTAAAAAATAAATCAATTGAATTCCAACCAAAAACTCTAAAAACATATAATAAGTAGACAATTCTCTAGAAATATTTGATTTTTTTTTTTAAATGTGAGTTCGAAATTTGGGAAACAAAACATAGCGACCTTATTCAACTATATTGGTTAAAAAAATCATTTAATTTGACCAAATGTTTTGTCAAATTCAATTTGATTCATCTGGTAGGATCAGAGAGGAGTAACGCTGAGAAGACGGTGTAGAGTAGAGCAGAGTTGGGAAGGTGTTGTAGCTCCAAAATTCTTTTGCCCATTATTTGTCGTTGTTTCCATGTTTCAGAAATTAATTGAATATCTTTTCAGCTATGATGGGTCTAACTCCTTGTTCTAAATAATGATCCCAAGACCAACCACTCAGAATTTTATTGAAAAAAGTTGTGGATAATAGGAATGTGATTTCTGGTTTTTCAAAAACATAATAGAAATCATAGTTACTAAATTCATGATTAGAGACACGTTCACGAATATGAATTTCTACTAATGCTACATCATTTGGCAATGTGTTTATAGCTATGATTTTTTTTCAAACTTAAATGGGATATATTTTTTTTTCTAGAAGAAAAAACATAACATTCATATATTAATAATAATGTTTTACATATTCAATCATTCTTTAACCGACAAAACAACTCTAATGACAAAATGCCATTTGATCACATAGCAAGATCTTATGTGCCTACAAAAACCCTTTCCTCCCAGAGAGGAAAACACGAAAAATAATAGATATCTATATATATATATATTGTTGGGCATGGAATCCCCCCAAGGCATGTTTTGGGGATCAAAGCCCAAGTTTTGACTCGATATTGTTGTAAAGACTCTACAAATTGCAGGCGTGGAGTGCAAAATGTATGATAGAGTCACAAGGTTGTCCGCCCTAGTCTTGTAATGTAATGTCAGCCTACCCATGGTCTGTGGACCATGGGATTGTATAAATAGAGTGAGGCTCTAAGTGTAAAATAGGATAGCGAATTAGTAGAGAGAAGAAAGAGTCTAAGTGACTAAGTGTGTCTTTGGATCGTAGAGTAGGAGAAGGCTATGCAGTTGAGTGCGCAGAGGCCTAGTAGTCTGCAGCTAAGTGCGCGGACCCCTGCAGCTAAGTGCGCAGGGCGAATTCAAGTCTGTAACCGAAGAAGGGATTAATAAAGAGATGTTTGATATCAATTTGTGTATTTGTTCTTGGATTAATGCATGTTTGATATAAATTGCAAATGTACTGTTTATTTACTGGGCGCACCTGTATGAATGATTTATGTTGTTAAGTATAACTTAAAGCATGCAAGTAGGCTAAAATAATCAACTAACATTGGAATACTAGTAAGGATTTGGGTAATAACAATGTTAGGCCCCCGAGTAGGGTTGTGCGAAGGCAGCATCTCATGCTGTGAGGTATGGGAAACTACGCGTAGCGACATGTGCGCAGGGTCGAACCACGAAACACTTGAACTCATCAGACATCTCCAGGGTGCAGAAACCTGGTTCTAGCACCCTCCCATACTACTTCAGGTGAGACCTCAATCTGCGCTCCGCAGACTGTCGCTGAAAGGGCCAGTAGTACCGGGATTTGTTTGGCTAAATCAACTCTGAACCTGGGTTAGGCCCCAACAAGCCAACAAATGGTTCCGTCGCTAGGACCGAGATCTACATAAGAGATGTCTGATGTCGTGTCACTAGAATCCGACAAAGAAAGAAATTGAAGAGTGGCTGGACAGAAAGATTCACGAGTTCGCGACACAGGAAAATACGAATCCGGGAGTATCGAAGGAAGAGTGGTCAGAGCGCTACTTATATACAAAATTCCATGAAATGTTCTTTGCATCCTTCCCCTCTAAGGTGTACGAGTGGATCGCGAAGTTAGCAGATAGTCAGGGAAGGTGTAGGCTCAACAAACGTATTTTGTGGACTCTTGAGTTGGTGTGCAGACTCGAAGCATTGGAAGATAAGATCACGCACACTGTGGACCATTGGCTGGATCGAATTATAGGAGGGTTTATCATCGAGTTCGTGGTAGATACTTTAGTCAGCTACAGTGAGGCGGAATGATGCTTCCTCAAAGGACCATGGGGTAAGTACATTAAATCTTTGAACACTTAGATTAAGATGCTATTGTTTGAAAAGCAGGTTATGCGAATAAATTGATGTTTGGGGCTACGCGAAGTGGGAGGATCTACAGAAACGAAGGTAGCACAGAGATAGAAACTAGCCCCTTGATTTCACCAAGAAGTGTGATCAATCTGATAAGGTAGCGAATTTCGCACATACCACCCCCACCTACACCACCACCAGTTTCACCCTCTTCACCCCCATCTTCTCCCACGCCACCTCTGCCACCACCATAATTCAATATGGCAAGTGCAATAAAGTTGTCGGTGTTCAAAGGAGTAGGGAACGAAGATCCAGACCAATTTTGGTTTGTGGTAAAGGTTGTATGGGAAGCACAAGGAGTCACGGATGACAATATAAAGAAGGCAATGTTGGTAAGCATGTTGCAGGATTGCACACTGACGTGGTACATTAAGCATTCCAATGACAATCCAAACGCAGGGATCGCGATATCCAAGCTATGCTAAACAGGGAATTTAGCAGGCCAAAATCAAAGACACAATCGATTATCAGATTTAAGGAAATCGTGATGCTTCTAGGTGAGACCCCCTGGGAGCTAGATTAGAGACTAAAGGGTATGATTTAGGAAGCCAACATGACCTTGACAGATGGGAAACACCGCGCATGGTTTGTAGCGTCGCTAACGCCGCATCTAAGGACCACGTTATCAGAGCAGAAGCTATCGACTCAGGCCAAGGCCTTGGAGATTACAATGAGACTGCATGAGACCCTGATACAAGATTCCAACAGATCCACGTGCAGTTGAAAAGCTTATGTCTTGAGATGCCGAGTTTGAAACAAGACAGGACAACTCGCGCAGAAGCGCATGAGGAGGTATGGTGCATCACGTGCAAAGGCCAGGGACATGACAAGGACCATTGTCCATTCTTCGTGAACTACCTGGCAAGAGGAGGGTCCATGCCATTGAGACCAAGGCACAAGCAAGACCGAGCGTGACACCTGCATTATGGTGTGTGATTTGTTAGATAGGAGGGAAGCATGCTACAAATAACTGCCACCTATTACATAAGTATACGCATATGTCCCAGTAGTTGTTCTGTAATTTCTACAGGTCAGTAGGCCATGATGAGCGTACCTGTAGAAGTTATGTATTGACGATGGATCAGACTCTTACCTACAGAGTTCAAACTAAAATGCGAGCCCTCAATCAAAATGCAGGGATGATGCGCACTGGATTTCAGGGGCATGGACGAGGTCGAGGTGGAATGGGACAAGGAAGGGGTTGCAGACAGCTAATCTCTTACAATTACGGAGGGCCGGGGCATTATGCCCGTGATTGTACAAATCCAACGAGAGCATCATGTTTATATTGTACCTAGTTTGATCAGGAGACGCAGGACTGCCCCACACTGATAGCGAGGTTGCGCGATAAAGGAACACTCCAACCTCCCCCAACTCAGAACCTGCAAATGATGAGGTTTGAGCCATGCGAGGAGGACCCAAATGTAAACATCGTGCTTCGAAGCGGTATCACGATAGGAGATGACAAGGGCAAGCAGCTCGAATAGAGTGCCTCAGTTCGCAAGGCTCCAACAAAGGAACCATAATTTGATTTAGAGCACGCTAAGGAGACATTCATGGAAGCTAATAAGAGCTTCATGGAGGCCTCCACTTCAAGTAGTAAAGACAAACTAGAACCGGAGACGGACCCATCAATGCTCACTACCTTTCTAGAGACATGCATGAAGTTGCTGCGCAACAATAAAGCGGTGAAGGGGCTACAAGAACTCATCACTAGATGTGCTGGACCAGGAGAACCGCGCGTAGTCCAGAAGCTCGGGAAGCACACAATGCGCACAGGAAGGGAGATGAGATTGACTGCACAAATTGAGGAATATGAGATGGATCAAGTGATTTTAGATCTAAGATAGGACATGAACATCCTGCTAAAGCAGACATGGGAGTGCATGGGCAAGCCCACGTTGCAATGGTCTCCTATTCAATTGCGAATGGCGAACCAACAAAAGATCCTACTAATCGGAGGATTGCAGGGAATAATGGTAGATATCGAAGGTGTGAGCGTGCTTGCGCATATTTTGAAGTGGTAGAGAGTGTTGATCACAACAATCCCTATCCCACGCTACTAGCAATAGATTGGGCCACTGACAAGAATGGAGTGATAAATATAAAGAAGCGCAAGATGATTTTTGAGAAAAAGTCACTACACATAGTCGTACCTTTAGACCCTGCGGAAGGATTGTGCTACACAGAGTCAGTGCACGACTGCGACAGCGACGACGATATAGACTGTATCTACAAGATAACCACTTAGGAGCAGGATTTGGTGAATCCTACAGCGGATGGCAGGATTTCATGGGAGCGTGAAAGCTCCTGCACCTCAGATCTAGACGAGGAAATAGAACGACGACAAAACCGATTACACGAGGTAACCACTCTCAACTACAACATTATGATATGGTCACTATGCTTCGTGACAACAGAGGTAAGAGATCTGCCTATGTATGACGAGTTGAGCAAGGTGGATGATTTCTTGAAAAAGTTTGAAAGAGAAGTATCGGAACAACAACATTTTGACGCTCTGAAATGGGTACGACACGCCATGTCGGCAAGATGGTGGGGTACACATCAAAGAAGTTTTGAGAACTGGTGCGAATACAGAAGGATGATGCTCATGCGGTTTGGAAAGTCTCATACGCGGATGAAAGATGGGTATGATGGACGAAACAGCCTGCGCGCCCACCTCTCCAGATGGGTATAGGCGTACGGTACACATCTTGCACAAATGCACACCATCCTCGCAATAGATAACATGACCAAAAAGCAGGAGCAGGCAAGACGATGGCACGAATGATGAAGTATGATAAGACCAAGTGCGCCAAAGATTATTCGTGTGGAAGCCTTTGACAAAGTATGAAAAGTACTAAAAACGATCCACCATGTGAGATGCACTAACTAGGACCTACGGATACCAGCAGTTCTATGGGCTTATAGGACCATGTGCAAAACATTAACCGCGCGAGCACTTCCGATGTTGAAGTATGAAGTAGATGCTGTAATCCCTATGGAGCATGCAAAGCCTAGTTTGCGCATGGCAGCACCCATAGACAGAAGCCCAGAAAGAAGGAATCACACAGCCGTAAGAGACAGAACACATGAGACTTGAGGAAGAAATCCAACAGGGAAACCTTAGACTCTGCGAACTTGAAAAATAAAGGGTACGGTTAAGAAAGAAAAGTGCTTTGATGGACGTGGAGGTCAGGAAGATGGAGGACGAGATAAAGGAAGAGTTTCTTGCCAAAAACACTAGAATGGTAAGGAAAGGTGCATATGATCATACTGACAAGTTTGGGAACTATCGTCATGAATTGGTTAGTCTGATGCCTTGGCTTAGACTGCATATCGCCAAGCGTAGTGACCAGGGTAGCGTGTTGCAAATGGTGAAGTGTGTGATGCCGACCGTAACAATAAAACATGGGAATTCTCCAGGAACCATGACGGAGAATAGGGTGGAACTCCACACGGGTGGTGCGATCACCTAACTAGCCAAGGGAAGGACAGTCTTAGCGCTCCAGGCAGTTTGAAGGGAGCATGGGACCATAAACTATTCTACCCAGGAGCTACGCGATATTAGAGATGCGCACAGAAGCAGAGAGTCACAAGGTCCACGACTGTGCACGGGGGGTTGTGCTACCACGTGAGTTGGCCAGAAAGTGACCATTGAAGTCACTATTCATGATAGGATGCTCGACTTGAGGCCAAATGGAGCGGGTGGCAGGCATTTAAGATGCGATTTATGGGCAAGATTTGGGAAAATCTGCCACCACGAAAGTATTAATGGACCAGAATTGGGGGGAACAGTTGAATTCGAATTTAAAAAGCGCAAGAAAACACAAAGGGCTGCCCAACAAACAACACTTAGTCATTTGAGAATTGAGGGATTGAGCAGAGCCCTGAGCATTGTGAGCCAAGCATTGATTGAGCCCCTAAATTCGCGAGTGACAGATTACAACCCAGATACAATGACAGTAACAAAGGATGGTCTGGGAATAGAAGAGGTGACCGCTGGCGAGGCCGCACAGGCCCTAACTATGGAGAATGTCCCAGAAGGTGTTGGGGTTGTGGCAGAGATCCCCAAATCACCACGTATGCCAAGACCCAAGAAGCATAAGCAAGCAATGGCTCCCACACGTGTGTCCTCGAGGAACCCGCTGTGAAACAAGCTATCAATGGAAGAGAAGGAGAAAGTTGTCACGATAGAAACAAATGAGGAAGAAGAAGATTTGCAGGCCCTTATCATCGCATAGGAAGAAGACGAAGGCATGGAGGTGGATATTCAACCTACACACTCTGCGACAAAATTACCCGCATATGTCCCCTGGCAAAAAGGGAACGCCAATGTGCCCAAGGACCTAGACGAAACCAAGAGATCACTCCAAACCCCGCTCCTCCCAGACAGTACTATGTTTGAAGGCACACACCTGGGCCATGTGCCAACCATGGAATTTGAAGATTGGGACTCGCTGATCGCGAGAAGTTCCCTCACCTGGAGACCGGGAACCTCATGAAGAAAAATACCACAGGGGTGGTGACAATGTTAGAGCCGTGGAAGTGGCTGCGTGGACTAGAAAAGGCCGGGCTACTGAACCTGCTATGGGTGCCACATTTCCACCACACCCCAATAACCATTTTCGTCATCAGGAAGCTGCTCTGCTTGGTGCATGATGGGTGTCTATGGTTGGAGGAGCCCATCCCCATCACGACAGACCTAATTCCTCGCATTTCCTGGCTACCATACAAAGGAAAGGACCCTGCGACCATATCGGAAGGGAAGGGTAGTGATTTGGCCCTCGCAGAGGCCATGAAGATGAAGTGCAATCTTGAGAATAAGAAGAGGGGCTACACCATCTCCAGCGTCAAGGACAAAGCGGTACGCATAGCAACCCAAATCTTGGCAAGCAAAGTTATGTGAAAGTGTCGCGCATACGAGGTACCTACACCAGTGATGACATTGGTTGAGCAATGCGCAGAGGGGGTCTAGTTTAGCTGGGTTGAATTCCTCTGCACAGAATTCTTGAAGAATTGTTGCGAAGCCCAGGAGCAGGGTAAAACCTTCCACTATGCATGGTTTTTGTTGTCCATAGTGCTCATAGCAAGGGAATTGCTGGAGGATAGTTAATTTCCCATAATTAATGGAGATTTATTGGAGGCCATGAAGTACGCTTCGCTCTAGGCTACGAAGGATGCGAAAAGGATACGTGACAGCAAGATCTTCTCGGTGCTCATGGAGATGAACATCCGAATGTCGATCAATTGGAAGCCATACTTGTCACCCACAGTGTACAACAGTTTGTAGGGTCTTGCAAAATTCAAAGCAGACATGCATAATATATACATTAGGGTACAAAAGGATCCGACGAAGTACTGGACAAAGCTACCCTTTGTAGCCACTGACAACACCATTTTCACTATCTTGGAGGCATGGCCTTTGGAATGGTGCGCCCATTATCAGGCAGAACTCAAGAGGGTAGCAGCACAAAAGAAGAAGGACGATGCCAAGCTACACATCACACAGTTGGCCGAGAAAAGGTGGAAGGAAATAGCAGTATTTGAGGTACGGGCAGCACGGGAAGTGGCATAGAAAGCGACCGAGTAGAAAAAGGCTACAAAAGTAGCAGCAGTAACACAGGAAGCAACTACAAAGGCGGGAGAGGGCCAAGCAACGCCCTCGTAGGGGCAAGAAGTAGAGGAAGCAGAAACAACAGAAGGAAGCGTGGACCCAAGGACCGCGTCCACACAGTTGAAGTACCAACACACGGTAGAGCGAGTAGGACCAAGGAAGACAAGGCCTCAAAATTGGCCATTGACTCGATCACCCTAACCAAGGGTGATCTGCATGACATCGGCAAGATGTTGCACGATGCCATAAATGAGGCCCTTCAGGATTTTATGTAGGAGCACCAGACTATGTTCGAGGCCCTCATAGCATAGTTGTAGGAGTTACAGGTGCATCCCCCTTAGGTTGGTACCCATTTAACCCACCTCGCAGCAGGATCCTCAGCAGCAGAGCAGATGTTGCGTGCACGGATGGAAAACACAATAGTGTTGCTGGAAGAGACTCTAGTGACATCGAATGAGGTTGATAGATTTTCGATTAGGATGATGAAAGGCCTTGGCCTTAATATGGCTACCCTTCTATGTGAGATGTTATATCTGTTACAGGATGGGATAATGGCAGAGCTGTGCGCTAGGGAGAGCTGCATGATCTAAGTCTTCAGTGAGAAAAAGATAAACATGGAACAGCTCAACTTGCAACGCGATGAATTGGTGTCAAAAAATCAAAAGTTGGTGCAGGTGGTAGATGACGCTTGTCGTAGCATCTCCGAGTTCGCCATCCCAGCAGATATACCAGTGGAAGGAGCAGATCCACAGGTTAGCAACAAGGGTTCGTGAGGCCCAGGAAGAAATGACCAAGGTTCAGCTGGAGCTGAATCTTCAAATTGCCGAGCTACAGTTAAAGGCATAGAAATCCACTCCTCCAGAAGTGTGCTAGCATTATCACAGTGGGACTGGAGGAAATCAGAGGTGAAATGTGAGACTGTACCAGCATGTTCGAACAAGCACTTGAGGTCCTCACGACTCTGCAGGAGGACCCCAACATCCAGCACTTGGAAACAGAAGCACAAGAACTCCAACAGCAATACGACATTGTCCGAGGAACTACACAGACAATAGTCCTCACCTAGAGGCTTGCGAGGATGCAGCAAGCTAAAGCACTGAAGGAGCAGGTGGATGTGGCGCGACACAAGGAGGCAGTTCTCAAAGCGCGCGTTCAGCCTTGGATCGATGAGGCCTTCACTATCATGGAAAACATCAAAGGAAAGCTTGCGCGCATACAGGGGATGCACACATTAATGTAGAGAAGCACCCCAGACCCAGAGGTCTCGGAGCAATGGATGTAGCAGATCCAACAAGCAGCAGCTCAGTGCACTGCTGGCCTCAGCACAGTTCGAGAATAGTTGGAGGGACTCCATGCAAATATCGTCGCACCGACAGAGTGACTCGAGGGTGAGTCATGATGTTTGTGTTGGGGGCTTGTTGGGCATGGAATCCCCCCAAGGCATGTTTTGGGGCTGAAAGCCCAAGCTTTGACCCGAATTTTTTGTAAAGACTCTGCGAATTGCAAGCGTGGAGCGCAAAATGTATGATAGAGTCATAGGGTTGTCCGCCATAGTCTTTTAATGTAATGTCGGCCTACCCATGGTCCACAGACCATGGGATTGTATAAATAGAGCAAGGCTCTAAGTGTAAAAGAGGATAGCGAAGTAGTAGAGAGAAGAAAGAGTCTAAGTGACTAAGTGTGTCTTTGGATCGTAGAGTAGGAGAAGGCTCTACAAATGAGTGCACAGAGGCCTAATAGTACGCAGTTGAGTGCGTAGGGCAGTGTCAAGTCTGTAACTGAAGAAGGGATTAATAATGAGAGTTTTGATACCAATTTGTGTATTTGTTCTTGGATTACTGCTTGTTTGATATAAATCCCAAATGTACTATTTATTTACTGCACGCACCTGTATGAATGATTTATGTTGTTAAGTATAACTTAAAGCACGCAAGTAGGCTAAAATAATAAACTAACATTGGAATACTAGTAAGGACTTGGGTAATAAGAATGTTCAACCCCCAAGTAGGGCTGCACAAAGGCATCATCTCAAGCTTTGAGGTACAGGAAAGTACGCGTAGCGACGTCTGCGCAGGGTCGAACTGCAAAACACTTGAACTCATAAGACATCTCCAGGGTGCAGAAACCTGGTTCTAGCACCCTCCCATACTACTTCAGGTGAGACCTCAGCCCGCGCTCCACGGACTGTTGCCAAAAGGGCCAGTAGTACCGGGATTTTTTTGGCTAAATCAACTCTGAACTTGGGTCAGTCCCCAACAAGCCAACATATATCATTCTAATAAATATAAAGAAAGAAAATATTATTTATTTAGGTTTTGTTGGAAATAATTACTCCTGAAATATCTATGCACTGCCACCACTTCGCACACCACCTCACCACTATAGCTTGTTTAGTTCCCAAAGGTCACCATCACCATTCACTGCACCACCATTACCTTAACAAATGTCGAAGTGGCGCCACCACAATGTCTTCAAACTAAATATGCAATTAACCGACAGCCTGAATTATACGCAGTTGTAGCTATTTGACGTTCTGTAAATTCATGTGTGGTTTTATGTTTAATATAATAGTCATCGTTGTGTTTTACGTGTTTTTCTCTGCATGTTTAAGTTGTGTGCATTTTCTTGTGTGCATTTTTATTGTGTGGTCTATGACTTTCAATATGGTATTAGAGATGAATTCATTAATTGGGAAGAGGTCCTGCATAAATTTCAGATATAAAGAATACATCAATTTTCTTCAGTGCCAAATCTTGCTAGTAATTATTTATTTAATGTATATACTACATATGACAATAATGACATATGGAAAATGACTAGAACTTATGCATGCTGGAAAACATCTTTGCTGCTTCTAGCATATGAATTCATTGTCCTTTCGTTGATTGCTGAAGAGGCTGAAGATGATGTTGAATCTCTGGAATAATCATTTTGAATCTGTTATGAAGTAATACTTGTATAGTTAGAAGAAATATGGATTTTCTAAATTTTGTGAAGTATGAAGTAATTATGTGAATATGTCTTCGAAGTGCAGCAGCAGCTTCCCATAGTCAATTTCTGAAGATGGATTTAATTGCTCTTCGGAATGAATTTGTGGCGCTACTATTTTATTTTGTGAGTTTTGTTTGTGTGGGCACTGTAAATGCCAATTGCGATATATGAAAATTCGTTATATTTGTGGGTTTGAATTGTAGTGTGTGTGGAAATCCATAAGGTATTATGTTATGAAGCAGTTGTGCATAAATAACTTAGCTATGTGGAATTGAAAGATGATATTCCTCGTTTATTTTCTGCGACGCTTTATTGGAAGCTATAGCTGCATGTTGCACTATGTCTTTCAATATTGAACGGAAAGTTATTTACATAGTACTTCTGCATCATATGGTTGGTGATAAATATATTACCATTTGTCAAAGGACTAGTGAGAAGGGAGCCATGAATGGTTTTCTCTGTATATTTCGATATAGTTCCTTTCTTCCCATCTCAGTGAACTGCAATGTGCTGGAAATTCCAATACATACTTTATCTCACTTAAAAGAATTTGATCGATGTCCATCGCCTCCCATTTTGATAAAAAAATTGTTGAGATAATCTTTTGTGAAAGACTTTTCCTCATCGAACACTTTTTCTCCTGCAAATGATATGTTCAAAGCTCGAAGTAATGACACCATGCCTCTCAATTGTTCATTTTCTAGTTTCCAACATTGTAATCAAAACTGCATAGGAAGCGTCCATTCTCATCTTTGAAATTCTCGGAGACACTGGAGGATATGTTATTATATCGATGTAGTTGAAGCAGGAAAAATCCCAACGCTAGAGTGTTTAGTAATAACATGATTCCAAACTGCTACAACATAACATTGAGTATGTTGCATTTTGACCCAAAGGTCTAATTGGTGTATCAGTCATTGAAGTTGCCGAATGATTAGAAAAATCATTGTGGAAGATGTAGTTGTCTGTTTTTTATTCTGTTAATCTTTTCAATATATTACTAAATGTTATACTAGATGTTTCTTGCTCTCGTACTATACTATTTGTGTAGTAACTTGACTTTCCATTTAAGGGAAAGAATCGATGTCAATATACTCTTTTTCAATATACATACTTATATTTTACTGAGATCTGATGCCTCAAGGACTGCATAGCAAATAAGAGAAGTACTTTCATTGCTCTTGTCTCACTCTCTTTCTATGTTATGTGTCTGAACTGACTATACACAACTCATAACTTATTTTTTTATTAAAGAGTGTTGAACCTATAGTGTTCAACACAGTTTTGAAGCATCCAACATTAAATTTTTTCCAGATAGAGAGCGGAGGTGTATGTACAATTGGGTCGATCAAATTCCCTGTTAAGCGGTAAGCAAGGAGAAAATGGTTTGCAATTTGTTGTAGGATTATTTTTGCAACTACCATTTAAAATTATGAGTAGTGCGTTTATTTAAATTAACAAGGAGATTTTTTGGAGGGTTATATAAATAAAAGTTTTTTTAATTAATGGATCGAAAAATCATTTCTAAAATATAATTTGGAGGTGATTTTATTTGAAGAGAGTTTAGGAATTTGAAAAGGTCCCTTGGCCTACAATTCTTTCTAGTGTTTTATCAAGCATGACAATGTTTTGGGTGAAGATTGTGCCTTACGAGGGTGCATATTGATGATCTAGGTGGATATTGGTGGCCACCCGCCAAGTCCACTTAGACCCCCACCATTGTTTCTTTCAACTTTTCAGTTTCCTTAATTGTAGCAAAGTTTACTATTTTTAGCATTTTTTCGGGTCCTGAACTTCTGGAGCTGTTTTGATGCCCTAAACGACATATTTTAGGAAAATTGGGAGCAACATGGGTCCATGGACTATTGTTTCTCTTCCCAAAGTTGTAGTACTCGGATAGATATTTCTAACGAGATATTGTGTGCATCAAACGGAGATCGTATGCCAAACTTAC
Organism: Pinus taeda; assembly: GCA_000404065.3. NCBI lineage: Eukaryota > Viridiplantae > Streptophyta > Pinopsida > Pinales > Pinaceae > Pinus > Pinus taeda. The sequence continues at coordinate 49,164 of APFE031592213.1, read as the reverse complement.
GACCCCGGGAAGTTGATGTACTAATTTACCCAAATGGGGCCCACAATTTGGCGTTTCATCTTCTAGGTTAGGTTTTTGGATGTTTAGGGTTTTCCATTGTTTCTCAACAATGAATAGGCCTTCAAGCCTCATTGTAACATAGTTCAGAGGCATGTAGCCAACACATCTCTTCTCAGAGATAAGCTACCATCGCCTAAGCTAGTTTACTTCCATTTCTGTTTGTAAGCATATTTCAGTATTTTACAGTAATGAGATGAAGCATTATTTTTGTTGCATCTCTATATGTACAGTTATATTTGTAATTTGTTGCGTTCTTGTTTAAATCCATATCAGTGGTATCAGAGTTGTCTGCTCTTTCTCAGTCTCTCTTTGTATGTCCCCAACGAGGTCGGGATATAAGGAGTTAGGGCTTAAACTGGTCGAACCTTTACAAGACCAGCCTCACAAATCCCAACGGCCTCCCGTGGTGGATGAAAAGAAAGATGAAGGGGCAAGAGATCTTATCAAAGTCTTGCTCGAAGAGGCCCTCGAGTGACAAAGGAACGTGATGACGGACAACTTTGCCCAGATCCTTCAGCGGTTACCCAGGGGTGACACATCTACTTCCAACAGTTACTCTGGAAGTGCCACACCCTTTAAGGTACAATTTAACTTTGACATTCCTATATTTGAGGGTTAGATAAATGCAGATGCCATAGATAAATGGTTAAATTTTCTAGAAGGGTATTTTTCTGTTCATGATTTTTCAGGGCTGGGAAAAGATTAATTTCGCTCTTCTCAAAGCCACCTCGCACGTCAAGGACAGATGGCAAACCTGCTATGAGCAGAAGGATGAAAGTACGGCCTCACTGTTTTCAGCCACACCCACTTGGAATTCATTCCGGACTACCATCAAGGAGAAGTACTACCTTGTTGGAAGCTATGAGGATCAATACATCAAGTGGACCATGCTGGGACAGGGAGGGGACCAAGACGTGTTGGAGTTTACCCATATTTTCGATACCCTTCACACAAAGTTGGGTATGAAGGGTTCAGAGCAGAATTTGGTACTCAAATACCACGGTTGCCTGCACAAGTACAACCAGGAAGAAATAGAATTCCTGAACATCTCCTCGCTCGGCGCGACATATCGATATGCCATCAAGATCGAGCAAAAATTTAAACAAAAGAAGCGAGACTTTGGATCTATGAATTTGAAGAAAGGGAAAGGTTCCCCAAACCACAGAACAAAGGACAAATCCAAGGCAGGGTGACCCAAGACAACCTACCAAAGATGCAAGCAAAGAATAGTGCCGCGAAGCTGAAAAAGGACACGGGAAAGTGGTGTGAGTTCCATAAGAGCTCCACTCACAACACAAGTGAGTGTTGGGCCAAGCAGCCACTGGTGGCCGAGCTAAAGGTTTTAGAATCAGATCCATGTTCCGACTCTGAGTTAGAATCTGACAATGGGAATGACAAAGGGAAGCAGATTATCAATGCGGAGCCCAATGCCAACGTTACCACCATGAAGATCCAGAAGGAGGAACTCGAAGATCCAGAAGAGGAGAAGTGTCTCTTCCACTCCCAGATGTGGGTAAAGGGCTCCCTGCTACAGTTCATTGTTGACAGCGAGAGCCAAAACAACCTCATTTTGGCAGAGGTCGCGAAGCAGATGGGCTTACTGACCACAACACATCCACATCCATACACCATCAGGTGGCTTCACCAAGGATGGGATATTCATGTGATCCAGCAGTGTCACCTTCCATTCAACATCAAGCCCTTCACAGATGAGGTATTGTGTGACATTGTTCCCCTTAATGTTTGTGATGTATTATTAGGACAACCATACTTGTGGAAGCGACATGCTTTGTATGAATTAAGGCCTCGTGTTATTATTATTACTTTGAGAAATAAGTTGTACAAGATAACAAAGGTAGCACTGCCTACTGTCATCTCTTTGGTTATGCAAAATAATGCAGTAAGCTCATTTCGAAAACCGGGAAATTTTTTTCCTGATGATACGCCCTCAAGGAAAGAAGAAGATGGTGACCATGACCTCCAGATAAGGCCCCTCCACATGAAAGCTACAGATGGACAAGGTCATGGAGGAGTATGAGGACATCTTCAACTCCCCTGCAAGGGTTCCTTTGCACTGTCAGGTTCTCCAGAGTTGGGAAGAGCACCTCCACCACATCCGACAAGTTCTCCAAACACTGTGGCAACGCAAGTTATGTGCCAATTTGGAGAAATGCAATTTTTGCATGACCCAAGTTTAGTATATGGGATACATTATTGATTAACGGGGCGTGCATGTGGATCCCACCAAGATCCAAGTCATTTGGGATTGGCCATCTCCAACCACTCTGATAGAGCTCCACAACTTTCTAGGTCTTGCCAACTTCTATCGCAGGTCCGTTTTGGGATTTTTCTCATATCACTTGGCCCTTGAGTCAAGTCACCAATGGAGGAGTGAAAGAAAAATTATTTTGGTCTGAGTATCAACAAAAGGCATTCACAGAGTTGAAAGATTGCCTCTGCTTGGCACCAGTGCTCACATTACCAGACTTGCAACAACCATTTGAGGTCGAGACAGATGCCTTTAACTATGCTATTGGGCAGTCCTTACTCAACACGGGAATCCAATGGCATATCATAGTGAGACACTTTCAGACACAATCTGGAAGTATCTCACTTATGACAAAGAGATGTATTCCATTATGCAGGCATGCCAACAATGGAAGCATTACATTTTGGGGAAGGAAATAGTCATCAACACAGACCACCGACCCCTGCAGTTCATATAGACCCAAGGGAAATTACAGAATGATAGCCATCAGAAGTGTTCCACATACCTGCAACAATTCCATTTGAATATCAAGTATAAGAAGGGCAACACCAATAATGTTGCAAATTACCTCAGTCAACCACCAATCATGGCGTTGACCACCGTGCTCAACTCTTATGGGCACGAGACTTCTGATTGGCCACTTCTCTACAAAAGCGACCCAGAATTCGGCCACACATACCAGACACCCTTGGAGGGTCAGCATGTTCCAGATTTTCACCTTTAGGATGCCTTGTTATGCCACCTAGGTCACCTTTGTGTTCCTTCAAGCGAGCGTGCTAAGATGATTTGGGAAGAACACTACAGTCGGGCTGCTGGGCATTTCAGGGTCAAGAAAATGGTGGCAGTACTATAGAAGTATTTATATTGGCCGAATCTTTGACAAGATGTCAGGAAGTACATTAGATCATGCACTGCCTGTGCCATTGTCAAACCGACCATCAAGAGCAAGGCATCTATACCTCTCTACCTACCCCTAGTCCACCTTGGGAATCCATCTCCATGGATTACATGTCAGACCTTCCTTCTACTAAGCATGGAAACGACTGTGTATTTGTGGTCGTTGACAGGTTCTCGAAGATGGCCATTATGGAAGCCTGCAAGAAGAATGTCACAGTAGAAGCCATTGCTAAACTCTTCTTTGAACGAGTCTGGGTACACTTTGAGATCCCACAGTCTATAATCTCTGATCGGGACAACAGGTTCCTCAGTACATTTTGGTCCAGTCTCTGGTCGATACTGGACACCAAACTCACTAAGTTCACAGCCTTCCATCCTCAAACTGATGGCCAAACAAAGGTTGTCAACAGGATGATCATACACATTCTGCGCATGTACAACTCAAAGCATCCATGCACCTAGGATAAGAGCCTCCCCTATGTTCAGCATAGCTACAATCGGGCTCTCCACAACTCGACTAGCTACAACCCTTTTTAGGTGGGCTTGGGATTCTAGCCACTATGTCCCATTAATGTGGCCATGCCATTTGTAGCTACTCATGCAGATTCGGCTCATGTCTAGTTCGAAACAAATAAGGAAAACAGCTTCATTGAGCACATCCAACATATTCGCCAGCAGGTCCATGACATTCTGGAGAAAACAAATGCCAAGTACAAGCAACAACATGATCAACAGTGGGTGCCACACTAGTTTCAGGTGGGCGACAAAGTTTGGTTTCATTTGCAAAAGGAACACCTTATCGGAGCCTATCGGAAATTCAAACCACTTCGATATGGTCCTTACACCATTACCAAGGTTGTGGGAGACAATGCATTTGAGCTCAGCATTCCCCCATTCCTTGGCCTGCACTGAGTGTTCAATGTGGACCACCTTTAGCCATTCTTTCCACCCTTACTAGACACATCCGACATTGCAGAACAGCTCACACCCACAGAGTTAAATCTAGATTACATGGAACAAGCTGCAACTGATCGGATCATGGACACACAGATCAAGCACACTCGCCAACAAAATATCCAACTATATCGAGTTGTCAAAGCAGGCCAACTCCTTCACCAAGGCAAGTGGCTCACTAGGGACCAAGTTCAACAGAAGTTTCCTCATCTCATGGAGGAATTCAACGCAATGGGGACCATTGCTTCCTAAGGGGGCAAGAATGATCCAGGTGGATATTGGTGGCCACCCGCCAAGTCCACTTGGACCCCCACCATTGTTACTTTCAGCTTTTCAGTTTCCTTAATTATAGCACAGTTTACTATTTTTAGTAGTTTTTCGGGTCTTGAACTTCCAGAGCCGTTTTGAGGCCCTAAACGACATTTTTTTGGGAAAACTAGGAACAACATGGGTCAATGGACTGATTTTGCTCTGCCCAAAGTTGTAGTTCTCGGATAAGTCTTTCTAGTGAGATATTGTGCACGTCAAACGGAGATTGTATGCCAAAGTTACGACCCCGGGAAGTTGCTGTACCAATTTACCCAAATGGGGCCCAGAGTTTGGTGTTTCATCTTCTAGGGTTAGGTTTTTGGATGTTTAGGGTTTTCCATTGTTTCTAAACCATAAATAGGCCTTTGAGCCTCATTGTAACACAGTTCAGAGGCATGTAGCTACCACATCTCTTCTCGGAGATAAGCTACCATCGCCCTAGCTAGTTTACTTCCATTTCTGTTTGTAAACATATTTCAGTATTTTATAGTAATGAAATGAAGTATTCTTTTTGTTGCATCTCTATATGTATGGTTATATATGTAATTTGTTGCGTTCTTGTTTAAATCTGGATCAATTGAAAACCATATCTTTTTTTTGGGGGCGATATGGAAGATATCCTTGTGCAATTAGGAAAACAACCATAATTCTGAAAAAAGACAACAGTCATGGGCCATAAAGCGCAACTGAAGCAAATTAAGGAAATGAATCAAAAAGAAAATAAAAAGATCATTACCATGATTAGAGAGGTTCATGCCACAGCCAAGGAACTGAGAAGTCTAGCAAAAGACAAAGAAGAGATCGAGGGTGATTGGTGTAGCTTTGATTTGCTACCACCACCTATGTTTACTGGTAAATATTTTGATTTTTGGGTTATCAAAATACTAACTTTTCTTCGAACTAAAGAGTTAACTGAGTATGAGTATAATAACCCATATGATGAAGTATGTGATGTTTTAGCATTGAATTTTATAAAACAAGGATTGGATGATGAGTTTTGTGCAAGGTAGCAAAAGATACAACTTAAGGAAGCATAGAATATCTTGGAGGCAGAATTTGGTGTAGGGGGGGTAATCAAGTCGAAGATCGTAGTGTCATATAGTTTTTTGTAGAAGTGCTTGAAGATGAAAATGAAAGTGGATCTGTAGCAAGGAATGTATAGAAAGATCAAGAATTTGATGAATCTCACTTGAAAGTGCATTGCACTGTTAATGGTGTGTTACCAGTAGGAGTTGACTTTGGCATAGATAATGCTACCAATGGAGAAGTAATTGGTTCATTGGATCCAACAATTGAAATTGCTGATGTTAACTTTAATGAAGAATATTCACTAGTGATGAGTGGTTGCAGATGATGCAACAGAAACGTCTTATTGATATGTTGTTATTTGGCTAGAGAAACCCACTTATGCCTAGAAACCAAGTAGAAGAAACCATGTTTGCAGAAGCAGAGGTGGAGAATCAAGATTATTAGGCATCGACAAAGTCAAAGAAGGAAGAAGAGAAAAAACACTCCCATTCTAGAGCAGAATGAACAAAACCAATATGGTTTTGAAGATGTTTTTTCATGTAAACTTAACATTGATTTTCAGTATGTGGATGTTTAAAGCAACCGAGATTAAACAACAAAATTTGAAGAAGAATTAAATTTCCTTGAAGCATGGATTGAAACACCATGTGTTGATGATGTCTGCATAGAAGTTGAAGCAATGAATGTTGAAGACAACATGGACACTGTTGAAAATGAAAATGTTAATGAAAATTTCATGTATTAGAGTCCTCAAGAGATAAAATTATATTACGAACTTATGTTGCATCAAATTGATAATTAGAAGATTGATGATGAAGAGAAAACTATAGAAGATGACAAGTGGCAGTAGTCCACATACAAGTAAATTTTTGAAGACATAGAGGACATCCATGGACACCCTGAAATGTTTTTCTATGTTTTTATGATAAACAAAGATATCACGATGGAAGAGTTGCAACATCAAATGAAGAAACTAAAACTTGCAAACTACAACAAAACGAAAAAGATGAAACAGTTCAGAGGACACAGGATTTGGAAGAAGAGGAAAAAAAATCTAGCCTAGGAATTGATGTCAAATTTTCTGAGTCATTGTAAGCCTAGCTGAGACTTAGACCAGTAGACATGTTTAAGTTATGTTGAGTCAAGGTTAAAATTGCTGGTCGTAATTATGGGGGAGTGCTTGAAATAATTGCTCTCGAAAGATCTACTCACTTCCACCACTTTGCACACCACCTCACCGTCATAGCTTTTTCAATTTCCAAAGGTCAACAACACCATTCACTGCACCACCATTACCTCAACCAGCATCGAAGAGGCGCCATTGCCATGTCCTCTTCAAATTCGAAAGGGCAACACCACCAAACTGAAGAGGCAATTAACTGACTTAGTTCTTTGTATAAATGTAGATGAGGCATATCATGTATAGGACAATCCAAATTGCATGTAGCTACTATGTTTTGCGTATTATTCTCTCCGTTTTTTTAGCTGTGTGTGTTTTCACTGTGTATGCTGTGTAACTTTCAAGTTTATAGAGAAAACTAATAATATTATTTTGGTTTATAATTTTTAACATAGTTAGTAAATATTATTATGTTGAAAGTCACTAATTACATTTGTATAGAAGAAATGTTATTATGTTATGTTAAATATCATGATTCATTAAATAAAATTACATAATATATATATTTTCAAATTATATTATATTTATGTAGACTAAGGTCCAATAACCTTGAAATTTAACTTTTAATTAACCATCTTCCATTAATAATTTTCAAAAACGAAGTAATACCATGTCATTCAAACATTTTCTTGAAATTTAATTTTTAATTAACGGACCGTCGGTGTTGACATCAATAATTTTCAATAATGAAGTAATGGTATGTGATTCAAATCTTTTGGGTGAATGGTAGCTGTGCACAATGCTCTTTATATGTGCATGATGCACGGACCATAGAATACATTTCTCTCTCATACCACAAAGTAATGGTATGCAATTCAAACCTTTTACATGAATGATAGCTATGTACAATGCTCTTTACAAGGACCAGAGAATACATTTCTCTCTCATACCACCATCTTATTTTGTACAAGGAGGTTTATGGTGGACGGCCATAATGGCCAGAAATGTTTTGATAGATTAAGTGGGGAGATTTAGTCCTATGGTTTTGTAGTCCAATCCATAAAAAAAAAATTACGTACTTTCTTAGGTTGAAAAAAAAATGACAAGAAAGTCACTTTTTCCCATTCCCATGACTGGCACAGGGCCACATAAATGCTTTCTTAGAGCTCTCAAAGGCCCTCGCTATCCACGCCCACAAAGTCTCCTTGCTCTCAACACCTGTTAACAATTCCAGGATCAAGCCGTCTTAAGAGTTTCAAGAGTGGCACGGCCGGATCGATCTGCTGGAACTTCTGCTAATGATGATCAATTTCAGAAGATATGAATCGGCTTCAGACATATGTGAAAGGCAATGCCCTTCAGGGAATCGCTTTTTAAGAGAATCTGCTTGTCAAGAGAGGGAAAGATTCCAAAATTCCCAAGGCAATGTCCAAGACTGTTGGTGTACATGCACTTAGACTAGCTATGTTGATGTACATGCACGTACATGCACTTAGACTAGCTGTGTTGGTGTACATGCACCTAGATTAACTCCAGTCAACTTATTGCTTGCATGTGGCACATGTACACATTAACATAAGATAAAGCACACTTAGCTTTAGTTATTGCATGCACAACTAAGCTTAGCTTAGTTGCTTTTATGTATTTATTCTAAACCAATATTGTAGAATCAATGAATTTCATTCTTTTATCAATTCTTGCTCGCTTCCTTCCTTCTCTTGCAAGCTTGTTTATTGTTTTGCAGATCTAGATTTGTGGATCTCAAAAATCTTACATGGTATCAGAGCACAGGGATTTGTAATCAGTGCACAAGCAATTTTATTTGCAGGTTCAGAAGATTGAAGCAACAAGAAAGAATGGAGTCTCAATTGGAGTTTCCACAATCGGCAATTCTCACTCCATATAATTATTTCGAATGGAAGTCAAAGATTCAACTTCATCTCAGAAGTAGAGGCTTATTTCGAATAACCATGGAAACGGAAGTTGAACCAACATCGACAATAGAGAAATCAAGATATTTCAATCGCATGGACGAGGCCTTCGGCATCCTATGTTTATCTATTTCTCTGGAACTGCTATTTCATGTTGAATCATGTTCAACTCCAAATGAAATATGGAAAATTTTGAAAGGATTGTTTGGAAAACAAGATGAAATATGGCAATCTTTTCTCTTTTCTCTTGGTCATAGTAAAGTTGCTTCTTTGCTACTTACGCATGCAAATGAAGAAAGGAGTGTAAAGTTTGACGAAGATATTTCGCATGCACCAGTAGATGAACTTGTTACCAAGTTTCCATCACCACTCATTGATGATTATGCAGATGAAACTCCAGACCAGCATTCTGATGACGATGAGTCTCTTCCTGTGACCCCTGTTAGACCCTCTATCCCTCTGTTTGAGGAAGATCCGCAAGCACTCTTAGCTATGGAGCCATCCATGCCCATGCATGCTTATATGATGCATGGATCTGATCCACAAACTTATGCAGAAGCAAACACGAAAGCGATGGAAGCTGATTCAGCGAGAGCAAACACTGAGGAAACAGGGAGCTTGACCGACGACCAAGACTCGAACTCGTCACCTGCAACTGGTGGTAAGTCAGTTTCTTCTTATGATTCTTCTTCGTTAGCCGATCAGGCAGAGCTGTTCGTTGCCTGTAATGAGTGCAGGTTTCCTGTCTGTCGGCCGTGATATGAGTACAAGAGACGAGAAGGAAATCAGTCGTGCCCGCAGTGCAATACTCGTTACAAGTGTCAAAAAGGGAGTCCACGTGTGGAAGGTGACGATGATGAAGAAGACGTTGATGACATAGAACATGAATTTAATGTGGAGACTCAGCAAAGAAACAGGCAGTAGATCAACAAGGCGATGCTCCACGGACACATGAGCTATGGCCGAGGTCCGGATGACGAAAATTCGCAGATTGCTCATAATCCAGAGCTTCCTCCGCAGATTCCTCTACTTGCAAACAGCCACTCGGTTGTGAGTGGGGAGATTCCAATGTCATACTAAGCAAACAACCAATTGCTTGCCAGCCCTGTAATGCTGAAGCGTGTGCATCCAAGCTCTGAGCCGGGGAGTGGAAGGATCATCATGGATCCAAACAGGGATATTGGTTCTTATGGCTTTGGGAATGTTTCTTTGAAGGAGCGAGGTGATGATTATAAATCGAAGGGACCGAGCTGGGCCGTGGCAACAGGCAGGAGAGACGGATTGATTTCATCTTCCTCAGAGGTTACCAGCAATCTCCCGTCACCGTTAGAATCTGTGAGCGTGCAGAAGCAGAAATTTGCAGACAAAGGACTCACCACAGAAGATCTACTCACTCTCGTGGGTGGGCATACCATCGGGCAGACACACTGGCCGTTTATTAGGTATCGGTTCTACAACTTCACATCAACCGGGAACGCGGACCCCACAATAAACTCGGCGAATCTACCTCAATTTCAATCCATCTGCCTCGTCGATGGTGATGGCAGCAAGGCAGTGGCACTGGATAAGGGAAGTGAAACTAATTTCAATGCGTCGATTTTCAAGAATATAAGAGACGGGAATGGCGTGCTGGAATTAGATCAGAAGTATTTCAAGAGCAGAAGTTTCAATTCCTGAGAGATCAGGTGAAGGACGACTGCCTAACAGTTGTCTTTTCTCTACTTTTGCATTATCTTTTGAGGGGGGTTTTCTTCCCACTGGGTTTTCCCTCTTTCCTCCTTTTTTTTTATGCATTGTATATGGGTACCTAAAATGGCCGTGTTGCCGGGACTCATTCATTTTGCATCACACTCACCTAAGTTATGCTTAAGGGGGGGTGTTGGTGTACATGCACTTAGACTAGCTGTGTTGATGTACATGCACGTACATGCACTTAGACTAGCTGTGTTGGTGTACATGCACCTAGATTAAATCCAGTTAACTTATTGCTTGCATGTGGCACATGTACACATTAACATAAGATAAAGCACACTTAGCTTTAGTTAGCTTTAGTTATTGCATGCACAACTAAGCTTAACTTAGTTGCTTTTATGTATTTATTCTAAACCAATATTGTAGAATCAATGAATTTCATTCTTTTCTCAATTCTTGCTCGCTTCCTTCCTTCTCTTGCAAGCTTGTTTATTGTTTTGCAGATCTAGATCTGTGGATCTCAAAAATCTTACAAAGACACCATCCCTCTGTAATAAGGCCATATAGCTCAAACGATATCCATCCATCATTCTTTTGGCTGTTACCATCCCAAATCCAGACAATGTCTTTGAGAGCCGATCTCAGCTCTTGGCTGCACAACTTACTGTACTCCAGCGTATCTCCCCTGGCCTTGTGAAGCTTCACCATGAAGAGCGAGGCTGTGATTTCAAAAATCTAGACATCGATGGACAAATGACCCTTCAGCCCCACCTCGGAACCCTGGAGCTTCATCTTGCAATCCTCGGTCTTCTTGATGATGAATCGCAACACTTTGGCGATCTCCTCCAGTTTTGATATTATGGTCGACGCCGGTTGAGTTGATGTGAACCACAACTCCTGCTTCACGATCTTCTCCTTGAATAAACCCGAGAGATTGAATGCCGACGACAGGGAGATTATGTCGAAGGCGTTGAAACGGACCGGCTTCGAAACAAAGAATGCCAACTCGACATTGTCGGGTTGTGGGGGTTTGAAGCCCAACCGAAACCAGGTATCATGCCCTGAAGAATCGGGCGCGCCGCACGACGGGCGGGCGACCCGAACGACGGGCGGAACCGAACTGCACTTGACAAACGATAAGATCCGGGTGGGACGTCGGGCAGATTACATACACAAAAGGGCTCCGCGCTCATCGGGCGGGTGACCCGAGGGCGACCCACGCCCGAGGGGCAGACGCCCTGAACGAAAGTGGGCACGTCGAACGGCGGATGCGGCAGGAGCAAACGGGGAGTTCGGGTGGCCAACACGATAGAGGTGGCTAAGCAGGCATTCCGCCCACACATAACAGTACAGTGTGCAGGGGTACACGGACGAGACAGAACTAAGCGGGCGGTGGGCTGCACGAAAGGTGCGCCCACCCGCACCGAATGATACATCGGGCAAAGTGTTGAACGATGGAGGCAAGTGCCCGAACGACCAAGTGTGGCAGCGAATGAGCAAGGCAGCGGACAACATGGACGTATGGCAGCAAACGAAGCAAGGCAGCGGACGACATGGACGTATGGCAGCGAACGACACACATGGGCGCGCGGATAAAGCACTTGACCGAAGAGTTTATACCTCGGCGTGGGAAGCCTTGTGTTACAAGGGCCGACCCGCCGGAGGATTAAACGAAACGAATTATAAAATCAAACAACACGTCAGCTCGGTCGGGAGATGGGCGAAGTGTTGCATTTCGGGGGTCGGCTTTACCACCGACACCCCTACTCATATGACAGAGGCAAGCTATATAAGCGGTGAGGCTGAGGTTCATTTGAGGCATCCAACGATCGGTGACTCAAGTCGTCCAATCAAAGGAACGCAGCTCTAAATTGTGCGCACTTAGCACAAATGTAAGGGCGCAATTCCTATTCGGTCACTGTGAAGTAGGATCGAGCTACGAACAGTGCGAGCGTGAGGGTGGACAGTCGACGCATAGGCAGCGGGGTTACCAGGCAGCAACGCATACCGTTCTTGGTATAAGGCACAGCGTTAAGAGCGCACTTAACGAAGGGTCGATTTATGGGTTGAGGCGGTTCTAAAGCCGTTGTGAACAGTCATACCGTGCAGGCCGAAGGGCGCACGACTTGTAAACAGAATTATCAAAGTAATAAAGAAATTTGAGGGCGCAATTGGACGGGAGTTGCCCCTCCCAAAACAGATTTATGTGTTGTGTTCATAAGTTGTGTTGCGGCCTTATTAAGAATTAATCTGATTATAAACGTTGTTCGGTGAAGTTAAATTATTGGGCATAAATTATAATTGTGAATTATATGTTTATGGTTCATTTATGAAAGCTTTGGTTATGTGTTTATAAATCAGTTTATAAAGGTTATACACTAATTCAGCGAAGCAGAATTAAGTGTTGAATGTGAAGGCGTAGTCCACGTGCTCTCCTCTTAAGACAATTGGAGTACACGGTGGTGCCGCACCCGCCCAATTAGAAAAAAAAAAAGATTGGGGGCGTGACAGTTGGTATCAGAGCCCAGGGTGGGCTGATTGAACAGGTGGTTCAGGTAGAAATTTGCAGGTGATCTAAGAGAGACAGTGGATGGTCGATACCAGGTCACAGAAGAACAAAGAGATGGCAGCCAATTCTCAAGCCGGAGCTAATCATGCGATGAAGGATGCAACAAGGGACACGTCCGGTGAATTCATCGACAAGGTACTCGGGAGGATGGATGCTTTGGAAAGCTCTTGGAACCAAGAGATGGGTTCATTGAACAAGGAATGGGAGACCATCTCAAAGGTCAAAGAGGAACTTGAGGATCTCCGAACGCAGCATGATGAGCTCAAAACGCAGTTTGAGTACATTGATTACTTGTGTACATAGCTTGAAGGGAAGGTAAAAGAGGTCGAGGAGTCAAGGGATCAAGGAATAGCGGAGCTTGTGAACTTGAAGGCAAGCCTTGACAAAGCGAACAAGGCTCTTGAAGGGGCCCAAGATGAGATTGCGGTGTTGAAAAAGGCTGTGAGGCACAACCCAGGCGGAGGAGTGCCCCATATAAAGGTCAAAGAACCGGAATATTACGACGGGACCAGGAGCGCGAAAGTTCTTGGCAATCTCTTGTGGGATATAGAGCAGTACTTGGATCGGTTGAACCTATCTAAAGGAGAAGCACAAGTCAAGGTGGCTGCCCAGTTCCTAACGAGTGATGCTAAGATGTGGTGGAGAAGGAGGGCCAATCAGATTGCTAGTGGTAGCGCTGATGACATCACCTCCTGGGATGATATGAAGAAGGCCTTGCAGTCACACGTTAGTCCTCAAAATGAAACGTGGGAGGCAAGGACCAAGATTAAATTCATCAAACAGACAGGAAGTTTGCAAACCTATTAGCAAGAGTATTCGAGCGCGGTATTGGAGCTGCTTGACATGGCCGAGAAGGATAAGGTCTTCAATTTCATTATCGGATTGAAACCTTGGGCCCGTAATGAAGTGAAGAGGCAGAAAATCCGAACGCTTGAGGAGGCCTTCGCTGCGGTTGACAGGCTTGTAGATCAGTACGATGAAACTTCTAGTGAGAAAAAGAAGTTTGATAAACCAAAAGAGAAGAAGAAGGAGGGAACTCCAAATGGCGATAGTGCTCCAAAGGAGAAGAAACCTTTGGCATGCTAGATATGTACAGGGCCGCACATGGCTAGGAGTTGCCCTTCTAGACCAAAGATAATCGTTGCTGCTCAAGAGGAAGAGGAGGATAATGCTTCGGTGGGAATGATGCAGATCCTTGGAGCCTCAGCCACAACGGAAGTAACCTCTAGGAGGAACCCGGAGAGGAATAGATTGGAGTATGTGCGCATGAAGGTTGCAGTGACCGAAGTACTCACAATGATCGATAGTGGGGCTTCACACAATTTCATGAGCGAGGACACCGTGAGGAGACTCGGACTAAAATTTGTGCCGGTAGAGGCACATATGAAGACTGTTAACTCTCCTCCAATAGCGATCCTTGGCATAGCTGAAAAGGTGGATACGGTGCTTGGTGAGTGGACCGGAAAGGTAGATTTCACCATAGTACGAATTGACGACTATGAAGCAGTGTTGGGGATGGAATTCATGAAACAATTTGAAGCCATGGTGGTACCACACCTGAGAAAGCTCTTCATTTATGATGGGAGAGAGGACGTACCCATAGGTGTTCCTACCATGGGTGTGACTAAGACAGATCATAAGCTAGGAGGAATGCAGGTGGAGTACATAGAAAAGACAGATAAGTGGTTATCTACCATGGAGACGAAGCTTGCGGAACAAGAGTTGGTCATTCAGTCACTCTCAGATAGCATCTTGGATTTGACAAGAAGGCTAGAAGTGGTGGAGGACGAGGACGAAGAGGGGAACGCATATGTAAGGCCGAACGCCCAGAAGGAGGGTCGAGAGGCATATTTGCGGCGAATGGAGGTCGAAGATCCAGATAGATGGATCGAATTGATTAGTGAGGGAGAGTCGCCTGGCTCATCCTCCTTGCGATCTTCTTAATTGATATGGAGGGTGGGCTCATTGTTGACTGCTTAAGGCAGTGAGCCCTCAAGTTGATTGAGCAGGTATGACGGTCCCAGTGTGCAGTAAAAAAATGGGGTTCCATGGATCCTAGGCAGGGGGATCTTAAAACAAACACAAAGGGTGAACCGAATGAGGCAGGATCATTTGGGGAACCTACATCTTGGTTACTGATGGGGTTGGTAACCGAATTTACTAAACTAAAACAGCAGCTGGATGACCGATGGTAGGGCAGGACTACTTGGGCATTCGGTTGAAGATGGAACTCGTAGGACATGGTGGACTTAGAGATCCGATGCATTGAGGAGCCAAGGTTGATGCATAAATTCCAACCTTGATGTAGTATGGGATGCATACTTCCAGACACATGCTTTAGATCATGGAACAGGAGGGCGACTTGATGTGGAGGATCGATGAGGGCTGCCGAGATGTTGTCGGGATGACAACGGAATAGGGTGGGGGAGGATATCATGCCCTAAAGAATCGGGCGCACCGCACGATGGGCGGGCGACCCGAACGACGGGTGGAACCGAACTGCACTTGACAAACGATAAGACCCGGGCGGGACGTCGGGCAGATTACATACACAAAAGGGCTCCGCGCTCATCGGGCGAGCGACCCGAGGGCGACCCGCGCCCGAGGGGCGGACGCCCTGAACGAAAGTGGGCACGTCGAACGACGGATGCGGCAGGAGCAAACAGGGAGTTCGGGTGGCCAACATGACAGAGGTGGCTAAGCAGGCATGCCGCCCAAACATAACAGTCCAGTGTGCAGGGGTACACGGACGAGACAGAACTAAGCGGGCGGTGGGCTGCACGAAAGGTGCGCCCACCCGCACCGAACGATACATCGGGCAAAGTGTTGAACGATGGAGGCAAGTGCCCGAACGACCAAGTGTGGCAGCGAATGAGCAAGGCAACGGACAACATGGACGTATGGCAGCAAACGAAGCAAGGCAGCGGACGGCATGGACGTATGGTAGCGAACGACACACATGGGCGCGCGGATAAAGCACTTGACCGAAGAGTTTATACCTCGGCATGGGCAGCCTTGTGTTACAAGGGCCGACCCGCTGGAGGATTAAACGAAACGAATTATAAAATCAAACAACACGTCGGCTCGGTCGGGAGATGGGCGAAGTGTTGCATTTCGGGGGTTGGCTTTACCACCGACACCCCTACTCATATGACGGAGGCAAGCTATATAAACGGTGAGGCTAAGGTTCATTTGAGGCATCCAACGATCGGTGACTCAAGTCGTCCAATCAAAGGAATGCAGTTCTAAATTGTGTGCACTTAGCACAGATGTAAGGGCGCAATTCCTATTCGGTGACTGTGAAGTAGGATCGAGCTACGAACAATGCGAGCGTGAGGGTGGACGGTCGACGCATAGGCAGCGGGGTTACCAGGCAGCAACGCATACCAGTCTTGGTATAAGGCGCAGCGTTAAGAGCGCACTTAACGAAGTGTCGATTTATGGGTTGAGGCGGTTCTAAAGCCGTTGTGAACAGTCATACCGTGCAGGCCGAGGGCGCACAAAACTGTAATACATTTATACCGTGCAGGCCGAAGGGCGCACGACTTGTAAACAGAATTATCAAAGTAATAAAGAAATTTGAGGGCGCAATTGGATGGGAGTTGCCCCTCCCAAAACAGATTTATGTGTTGTGTTCATAAGTTGTGTTGCGGCCTTATTAAGAATTAATCTGATTATAAACGCTGTTCGGTGAAGTTAAATTATTGGGCATAAATTATAATTGTGAATTATATGTTTATGGTTCATTTATGAAAGCTTTGGTTATGTGTTTATAAATCAGTTTATAAAGGTTATACACTAATTCAACGAAACAGAATTAAGTGCTGAATGTGAAGGCGTAGTCCACGTGCTCTCCTCTTAAGACAATTGGAGTACACGGTGGTGCCGCACCCGCCCAATTAGAAAAAAAAAAAGATTGGGGGCGTGACACCAGGGTCCCTCCATGTGCTGTGTAACGGTGATCCTCGTCTGAGGATTGTGGTCCAGCAATCGGAAGATGAGCCGCCGGAGGTCGGAGGAGAACCAGGGCGGGCACTTGAAGTTGCCCTTGTTGATTTTCTTATACAATGCCATAACATTCGCGTCCTGGAATGGCAGGTAACCCGCCCTGAGCACGAACAGTATGATCCCACATGACCAGATGTCGGCCTTCGCGCCGTCGTAGCCCTTCATCGTTATGACCTCTGGCGCCACCTACGCCGGTGTGCCGCACGCTGTGTGCAGAAGCCCGTTCGATCTAAATTGCTCCGGTAGTGCGCTGAGCCCAAAGTCGCAGACCTTCATGTCCCCATTGTCGTCTAATAACAAGTTCTTCGGCTTCAGGTCGCGGTGGTACACGCCCTGGCTGTGGCAGAAATTCACCGCGCTGATCAATTGTTGAAAATACTTCCTCGCCTCTTCCTCTTTCAATTTCCCCTTTTTGGCAACCTTGTTGAAGAGCTCGCCGCCCTTAACGTACTCCATGGCGATATAAATCTTGTACTTGCTCGCCATGACTTCGTAAAGCCTAACGATGTTGGGGTGTCGGACCAATTTCATTACGGAGATTTCCCGTTTAATCTGCTCGCTCATCCCGACCTCCAGGATTTTTCGTTTGTCCATTACCTTAATGGCAACGTTCTCACGGGTTTCGAGATTTCTAGCATGGTAGACCTTGGCAAACATCCCTTGCCCCAACAGGCTCCCTAATTCATACTTTTCCATCAGAATATTGAGCTTCATCTTAATCTAAAAACTAAAATCAGAAATCCTTGTGGATTAAAACTGCTGCTCAGGCGTCTACGCCGTCTCAGGCTTGTCGAGTTTCTCCGGCATACGTTCCATTGCACTTGGCGTAGTTGGGATGTGTTCTGGTAGAGCCCAGCATAGCCTGCGTAGGAGTTCTAATAGCCTTTATTTGGAAGACAAGTCGCCTAGTATAAGCCCTTTAGATCCTGTTAATATTCGGGAAAAACCCTGAGTTTGCATGTATTCAACAACGTATCCAAGAGTCGTGATCAGTGATCAAATTTGAAGTGCAGGTCTTAATTTCATTTAGAAGGGTACACATTCATGTAGCACTTCCATTATGAAAATCATAAAAAAAAGAGCAATTCAATTGACAATAGTAAATTATTTTCAAATTTCTTTTTATTTTTTCACAAACAAAAATATACTTCTATGTCAAAGGCTGCATTAATAAATGCATTACTCTTACACGTGTGATTGAGAAATCTAACCACATAAGATTAATGGATAGCCAGGAGACCTATATCCCTCCTCCAGTTCAGATAAGGATTAATTTTGTAAGAAATTTTTGTAACCAGAACGTTCAAGCCAATATACAAGTAGCGCAATCAAATTTAAGTTTATTGCATGAATGAAAAAATTCAGTAAAATACTAAACAGGTTTAAATTCAACGAAAGTGTGTACAAAGGTGTATATGTTTTTGGTATCTCATTTTTTAATATGAAAACATACCAGGAATTGGGAATTCTCAAACAAATCAAGCCCAGTATATTAGGAAGCCTGTTGAATGCCCTCCTCTCCAAGCATAAATCGTGCTTAAACTTTACTAGACATGCATTCGCTAAATGATGAATATATGTTCATCTCCAGCTTAAATCATCGTGAAACGTTGCTTTGGATAGCCTTCAGCCACAACCCAATGAAATTACAAACCTAATACATGGCCCATATTGACATATAGTCGCTCTCAATTGAAACTACCAAATGTAATGGTATAAGAACTTCCATCATATGCACAATTAGAAAAAACAACTCAAAAAGAAACTATTGTTTTTGAAATGGGAGCAACTCAGAAACTGCCAAATGTAATGATATCAAAAGGTAATTGTGACATAATAATTAATAAGAACTTGCATCATATGCACAATTAGAAAAAACAACTCAAAAGGAAACTGTTGTTTTTGAAATGGGAGTTTCTGAAATGAGAAAAAACAACTCAAAAGGAAACTATTGTTTTTGAAATGGCATTTAAGTTTTAACATGAAAAGAAATTTACAAATTCAACATTCTTAAAATTCTAATTTGAGAAAAAATGAAATTTAAAAAAAAATTGACAATTTGACAGCGCTTCTTAAAAAATTTTAAGATATTATTTCAATTTTTTTTTAAATGACAAAAATCAATTTTTAATTTTTTTTGACTGGTAAAATTTTCTCACTACTTCTCTGACGTGCCAGAGACCCTTTGAAAAACTCTGACGTGTTCAATTTTGATCCCTGATCACTGGAATTAGGTGAGGAAGGGACAACCTATCATCTTGGGCTCTTTGCTTGTGTGTTGTGATTCATGCCACGTCTCTTTCCATCGATTTCTTTCTTGTATCATTCCATATCATTCCATACCGTATGCGATAAATCTCTCCGACTGACTTGTTTGGCCGGCTTTCCCTCTTTTAAAGTGAATTTGTTATCTCACCATGGCATTTGATTATAGTTTTTAATGTTCATATGGAGTTTCATTTTTTTAATATACTAATGGAATATTTGGTTTATTAAAAGTTTAAATTATATGTTGGTTATATTTTGAAAATCATTATATATATATATATAATATATATATATATATAATATTTGTATTCTCATTTTTTATTTTAATTTTAATTTTAAATATAAATTAAACATGGATTAATTTTATTATGTTTTTGTAGACATCAAATTTAAAAATGTAACTTGATTTTACTTTACTTACATATGTACCATGATTTTAGAATTTGAATTTTAGTGGTATGTATCATTATTTTAAAATTTGAAACTTTTTAGTGTTGATTTCTAAGGATTAAACACTTAGTGAAATGGTTTATCATTCAATTTTCCAAACTCTAGAAGTTTAAGAGTAACCAGAATTGAATTAACATTGTTTTTTTGGGCAATTATATAGAAAAATGTAAAATGTAAGTGTGAGTTGTTTATAATTTTAAAATGTGAATTAATTTATTTTAGAATTTGGCTAAACTTTTCATAATTAGGTAGAGGTTTTAGTTTTAAATTAAAATTAGGATTTTTATAATAATGAAGATCCAAAAAATAGTAGTTATAATATAATTTTATTACTATTTATAAAATACAAGTTTTATGTACTTCACAAATTTCATGTTTTTTAGATTGATTTTCAGAATGTAAGGGATTGCAAACTATTTTGAATCCATTGATGAGAAAGTTAACAAACTCCATAACAAACATTTCAATATAAATAAATTTTATAACAATGAAGATAATGTTTTTCTAGATTGATTTTCAGAATATAAAAGATTGAAAAGAGTTTTGAATCCATTGATTGTAGAGGTAACAAACTCGATAGTAAACATGTCAACATAAAGAAATTTTATAACAATGACGATATGCTTTTGTTATTAGAAGTATCTAGAAAATGTCTTCACCACCATCACATAAATGTATTAGTTGTTGATGAGTTTTGAACCAATTAATGCGATAAGAAGGATAAAATTTGATTCAATATAGTCTATATAAGGAAAAAAATTAAAAAATAAAATCATTATTAGAAAATATTAAACCTAATCAATTAAATAACCGTTAAGAATTAATAATATTATATAAAAAATATATTATTTATAATTTTATTAAAAATGGTTATTATAATCAATATAAAAATATTATTATATTTTTATAACTTTTATAAATAAATTAAGGATAATTTTATAAATAGGGATATATTTATATTACTTAAAAAAAATATAAATAATTAAAATTGAATAATAGGAACTATAATTTAATTATATTAAATTTTTTAAATAAAATCAAGTAAAAATTTACGTTGTTGATTATTATTATATATTTTATATATATATACACTATTTTTCTCTTATATATATGAAATTCGTTTCATATATATTATATAGCTAAGAAATGAGAAGAAATAAAGACAAAAAAATAGAACACCTCTCATGAAATTAATCTATTCAAACATTAAAATTTCTTGCAATTTGAATCAATAAACAAGTGGAGTGGCAAATGCTTTCCTCTAGCCCCCACATACTGCTCACTAATATTTCTAGGTTTGGACAAAGGTGCATATTTAATGGTGATCACATGGCACTATCTAGTGAGGATGGGATAAATTATGTTTGCTTGGGGTGATGTTTATTTATCCTAGTTATTATTCCACCTATTTTGTCTCGTGGTATCATTGAGCCATGGTAATTTTTCTATAACTTTGATGATCTTGTTATTGGCTCTATTTATCATTGGTATGTTAGTTGGTTTTTTTTTCACTCTCTTTATTTTTTTTGTAGTATTGAGTTCAAACTATGTCACCATGGATGGACATTGGCACACCATACAATGCTCCCCATACAAAATTGTAGACTTTCATCAAGTTATGAGAAGGGTTTTGTAGCATTCAAGGACTTTCAGGTAGCAATGTCACAACTAAAAGAGAGTATCATCTTAATTAGAAGCTCATCTTGTAAACAAATATAAGTTTTAAAACTTTATAGCAAGTAATGCACACGCAAATTCTTTATATATAGAAAATTAACAATGGTAGGAACACATAATGTTTAGAGATTTACTATGGAAACCACTAACTAAAAAAAAAAAAAATATTAGAGTTACACCTCTAACTTTCTTTATCATCTCTCTTCATCATTTACAATATAATATATATGATCCCATGGTATACAAAACCATAATATATTCAATGGGATTATATTTCTTTACCATAATTATGTTACAATGGGTTGAAATACCATTGGCTAAAAAATCACTAAAACCATGCTAAAAGGGAACCAAAACAATGCAAAATAAATAAATAAAAAGTCAAAAAACTTTTCGGCATAAACCACCCTTACTCCAATGTTAGTAATACATGAGACTAATCATGTAAAGAATATAAAACATACCTAACAATCTTCCACTTATTTTTTCCTTTACATACAAGGGTCACAAGATTACATGATTAATAATTTAAGGAAAGAATGACCATTATTTCTATATACCAAGGAAAATCTCTCTATGATCATAAATTTTGTAATAAATTTGTATCATTCTTCAAAGTTTCCACTTTCACCAGCAACACCTTCTTGTCTTAAATCATGTCTCCCATAACGTGATATTGAACGTCAACATGCTTTGTCTTAGAGTGATAAGTTGGGTTCTTTACTATAAAGGTTACACTTAGTTTTTCACAAAAAATTGATCTCTATGGCTATATAGCTTCTTTACTTATATGAATACTTTCCATGGATTTAACTTCATTAGTTGACGGAAAAATTATAATCTATCTCCTATTCATCCAATTGATTTCTCCTCCAAATAGGTTAAACATGTAACCACTTGTAGATCTTCTACTATACATATCTCTAATGCATCCCATGTTAATAAATCCATGTATGTCTAACACTCTATCTACTCCATTTCTTCCTTGGTGGAAGATTCCATAATCTATAGTGACACGTAAATACGTGAAAACTCTTTCTACAAGTGTCCAATGCTCCTTTATTAGTTTTTACATATATGTGCTCAATACTCCCACTACATGTGAAATATTTAGTTATTAATTGGACCTCGTTGATAAAAAGGAACTCAATTGAGCTCAAGTTTGCAGATTTCATAGACTGTTTCATTCACCCAATATAACAGCTTTTCAGCAGTCAAAGTGAACCAAGAGTCAGTCCCAAAATCAAGAGGATCTTGTACCTTAGTGATCAAGTCAGAATAGGAGACTGGTATCTCTACAAGAACTACATAGAGATCAGAGTATATGGGTGTGATTTGGTTCCATATAAGTTGCCAAAGTATGTTCCAATGAGAAGTTTTCCTTTGGAATATATCAGGAAAATGATGAATATGGATGAGCTACATTTCATATTAGGTAAGAGAAAATCACATTTTAAGATTAAAGCACAGGTTGGGTCATTCACTTGTAACACCAGATCAGTTGGCTCAGACGTAGATGTCATACTCAAACATATGGGTTTTCAACCCAGCTTCACTTGGTCCTATGATCCATTCAACATTATTTCAGATTTAAGGGTGGAGCTTTAGACTACTCCTTATAATCACACACCTAGGCCTGAGATTGAGAAATTTAGAAATCAGGAACATTGGGAAGAGAATACTCTTCAAGAAGTAGAGGAACAAGTCTTTCCTCCTTCTACTCATTAGACTCTAGGTTCTCAAACTAAGCTTGACAAAGGGCCTAGGGAAGGATCATCATCATCAACAATTGGAGAAAAGGAATTCATCCACTACCAGAAGAAACCAAGGATTGAATCAAAGGCTACTACTACTACTACTACAAGTCAAGGTCAAAAGGAGACTATTGTCATCAATCAGGATGATTCACAGGTATCTATAGTCACCGAGGAGCCTGTAATTACTACTCCTTCTTCCTCTTCTACTTCACAAAAAATTCTAGAAATTACTTAGTCTGCTGGACCAAGTGAAACAAAGAAGTCAATTTCTTTCGCTAAATTTCTTGAGATCAAGCAGAAGAATGAAGCTTTGAAAGTTAATGTCTATGCATAGTTCTGGAAGAAGACTTCCACTTCAAAACACAGGTTACTAACAACATTTGACAATGAGAAGGGAAGAAAGCAAATGGCCTTTCTACAGGCTCAAGTACCTTTTCCCAAATTTTCTTCCGATTATAAGAAAACTATATTCTCATTTGATGCCAATCAAATTCATCCAATTGAGCAAATGGACATGCATAGGCAGTCTGGTGAGATGTTGTTCTTAACCATGACCAACACTTCCATGGCATTGTCAAACCTTAAAACTGCTCTATCAAATGTGCAGTCTTAGTTGGAAATTTAGAAAGTATCATCTCTGGCTAAGGATAATAGGGTTAAGTCATTGGAGGACTTAGTCATTAAAATAGGATATGATCCTACTGATGTAAAAGAAGCAGAAGATATAATAAGAAGGAAGAACACAGATATTGAAGCATTGAGAAAATAGCTTAAGTTGCCTTCTACAGAGGATCCTCAGACTAAGGAAATAGCAAATACCAAACAACATAAGGAAGAAATGCTCAAACTGATAATTGAGCAAAATGTATAGATTAAAACCATGGAGGAACAAATTGAGAAGTTGCTTAAAGAAAAAGAGAAATTTACTCAATTATATATAGTCCCCATCACATTTATTCCTATTACATCTTCATCAGCCATAGGGGAATCTACATCGACAAAAGGCTCCATAAGAAATTCCAGACTTTGGAAGCAAATAAAATAAAGAATGGTAGTTTGTATGTTGAGGAAATGTATAAAACAAACAGGTTGAATAGAAGTATCGAAGAGTTGCAGAGTCAGTCACTCATGGCATAGACCTTGGCCCAAGCCAAGGAAAGGATTTGGGCAGACATTAGTCAAGTCATAACTGAAATATGGCCATCCAAGCAGATCGTTGCTAAGCATGAGGAACTCATCAACAAATGTCAAGTAGTCATTGATGAAGTGAAACAATTGCTTAAAGATAAATCAAGTGAGGCTATTGATATGATTAGAGTTCTTAATTCAAAGAGTAGGACATATTTGGAGCAAATATAGATTTTAGACAGAACGAGAACCATTTTGGAGAGCAAGAAAGTTCTCCAAAAGAAGAACTGCATGACACAACTAGAAACTAAATTTCAAGCATTAAAGACCTCTGTTCAAAGGTTTCACTTTAAGCTTAATTTACTTAATCAGAGAGGATTGTCGGGATTAATGACTCCAAATGATAGGATTATTAGTTTGGAGGATTACTGTGAGAAACTTTACAGTGTAACAACTGATAGATCATGTTTTGTAGGCATAAAAGGGCACATTACAGGGAAGCAAGCATTGGAAACTTTAGATTTTGATTTAACCATTAAGCATGAAATAAAACATATTTTTATAAATAAACTCACTTTTGAGAAATACACAGAAGTAGATGAAGTTTACAGGAAGTTGGTAAATCTCAGCATACTAAGTCATCAAATATGGAATCACTTATGCAAAGTAATTGAATAACTTTTGTCTTCAACAAATAGATAGTTGGGCATCACGTTTTGGGGACTAGTCATCAACAGATTCCTAAAGAATAGTGCCACCACTTAGCAGTTTTCAATTTCCTATTATTTTGTACTATTTCTGTAAAATTTTGTAAGAAATATCTCTAACAGATATTTAGTTTTGTATAAATAACTCCTCATTCGAGTCAATATGGGTTGAACCCTTGTATGAACTATGGAATAGAATTGTAAATGAGCTGGAGATTTGTTGCATTAATAAAAGGATTCTGAATTTGCCTTCTATAGCTTGTCCTTCATGTGAGTTTTTCTTTTTGATATTTAATAATGTTTTCTTCATATATTTAATTCTATATGCAAATACTTGGGTAAGATCAAACTGAGTTTCAGTCAGTGTTAAATCCCCTGTGGAGTTATAAATATTAATCAGAGACTAGTTTATGAAGCTATATGTTATTGTAAACTCTCATTTATCTATTAATTGCCACACCTTTTGCATTTTCTTAAATATATTTTGTTGTGTAAGTAAACATCGGTTACTTATATTCATTCTTATGGTCAATTAAATATTTTGTCTGAATATTTAACAAGTTATACTTCAAAAAATTCTACTAATCATCCACTTTAAATCAAATTGTTATTTTGGACAAGTAAATAACCCTTTTAATTAATTCTACAAGCAAATAGGTTCAAGCACATGTTTTCAATTATTCATGACATGATTAGTTAACCTAAAGTCATATTAGAAGACAACACCACCAAACCAAAAAAAAAATGATAATGATGTGAAAGGGATAGAGAAATAACAACTATACCACCTCACCAAAAAAAAGTAATAATGATATGAAAAAGATAAGGAAATAACAGCTCCACGGCCACAAACAAACCCTCAAAGGCCACATCAAAAAACCCCTTGGAAAGTTATGTCAAATATCTTTGAAATCTCATCTTGTCAACAAATATAAGTTCTAAAACTTTATAGCAAGTAATGCACACGGAAATTCTTTATATATAGAAAATTAACAATGGTAGGAACACATAATGCTTAGAGATTTACTATGGAAACCACTAACTAAAAAAAAAAAAAATAGAGTTACACCTCTAACTTTCTTTATCATCTCTCTTCATCATTTACAATATAATATATATGATCCCATGGTATACAAAACCATAATATATTCAACGGGATTATACTTCTTTACCATAATTATGTTACAATGGGTTGAAATACCATTGGCTAAAAAATCACTAAAACCATGCTAAAAGGGAACCAAAACAATGCAAAATAAATAAATAAAAAGTCAAAAAACTTTTCGGCATAAACCATCCTTACTCCAATATTAATAATACATGAGACTAATCATGTAAAGAATATAAAACATACCTAACAATCTTCCACTTATTTTTTCCTTTACATACAAGGGTCACAAGATTACATGATTAATAATTTAAGGAAAGAATGACCATTATTTCTATATACCAAGGAAAATCTCTCTATGATCATAAATTTTGTAATAAATTTGTATCATTCTTCAAAGTTTCCACTTTCACTAGCAACACCTTCTTGTCTTAAATCATGTCTCTCATAAAGTGATATTGAACGTCAACATGCTTTGTCTTAGAGTGATAAGTTGGGTTCTTTACTATAAAGGCTACACTTAGTTTTTCACAAAAAATTGATCTCTATAGCTATATAGCTTCTTTACTTATATGAATACTTTCCATGGATTTAACTTCATTAGTTGAGGGAAAAATTATAATCTATCTCCTATTCATCCAATTGATTTCTCCTCCAAATAGGTTAAACATGTAACCACTTGTAGATCTTCTACTAGACATATCTCTAATGCAGCCCATGTTAATAAATCCATTTATGTCTAACACTCTATCTACTCCATTTCTTCCTTGGTGGAAGATTCCATAATATATAGTGACATGTAAATATGTGAAAACTCTTTCTACAAGTATCCAATGCTCCTTTATTAGTTTTTACATATATGTGCTCAATACTCCCACTACATGTGAAATATTTAGTTATTCATTGGACCTCGTTGATAAAAAGGAACTCAACTGAGCTCAAATTTGCAGATTTCATAGATTGTTTCATTCACCCAATATCACAACTTTTCAACAGTCAAAGTGAACCAAGAGTCAGTCCCAAAATCAAGAGGATCTTGAACCTTAGTGATCAAGTAAGAATAGGAGACTGGTATCTCTACAAGAACTACATAGAGATCAGAGTATATGGGTGTGATTTGGTTCCATATAAGTTGCCAAAGTATGTTCCAATGAGAAGTTTTCCTTTGGAATATATCAGGCAAATGATGAATATGGATGAGCTACATTTCATCTTAGGTAAGAGAAAATCACATTTTAAGATTAAAGCATAGGTTGGGTCATTCACTTTCAACACCAGATCAGTTGGCTCATATGTAGATGTCATACTCAAACATATGGGTTTTCAACCCAACTGCACTTGGTCCTATGATCCATTCAACATTATTTTAGATTCAAGGGTGGATCTTTAGACTACTCCTTATAATCACATACCTAGGCCTGAGATTGAGAAATTTAGAAATCAGGAACATTGGGAAGAGAATACTCTTCAAGAAGTAGAGGAACAAGTCTTTCCTCCTTCTACTCA
Source organism: Pinus taeda (assembly GCA_000404065.3). Lineage (NCBI taxonomy): Eukaryota > Viridiplantae > Streptophyta > Pinopsida > Pinales > Pinaceae > Pinus > Pinus taeda. Next base: position 21,725 of record APFE031592213.1, on the reverse strand, counting down.
TTAGACTCTAGGTTCTCAAACTAAGCTTGACAAAGGGCCTAGGGAAGGATCATCATCATCAACAATTGGAGAAAGGGAATTCATCCACTACCAGAAGAAACCAAGGATTGAATCAAAGGCTACTACTACTACTGCAAGTCAAGGTCAAAAGGAGCCTATTGTCATTAATTGGGATGATTCACAGGTATCTATAGTCACCGAGGAGCCTGTAATTACTACTCCTTCTTCCTCTTCTACTTCACAAAAAATTCTAGAAATTACTTAGTCTGCTGGACCAAGTGAAACAAAGAAGTCAATTTCTTTCGCTAACTTTCTTGAGATCAAGCAGAAGAATGAAGCTTTAAAAGTTAATATCTATGCAGAGTTCTGGAAGCAGACTTCCACTTCAAAACACAGGTTACTAACAACATTTGACAATGAGAAGGGAAGAAAGCAAATGGCCTTTCTACAGGCTCAAGTACCTTTTCCCAACTTTTCTTCCGATTATAAGAAAACTATATTCTCATTTGATGCCAATCAGATTCATCCAATTGAGCAAATGGACATGCATAGGCAGTCTGGTGAGATGTTGTTCTTAACCATGACCAACACTTCCATGGCATTGTCAAACCTTAAAAACTGCTCTATCAAATGTGCAGTCTCAGTTGGAAATTTAGAAAGTATCATCTCTGGCTAAGGATAATAGGGTTAAGTCATTGGAGGACTTAGTCATTAAAATAGGATATGACCCTACTGATGTAAAAGAAGCAGAAGATATAATAAGAAGGAAGAACACAGATATTGAAGCATTAAGAAAATAGCTTAAACTGCCTTCTACAGAGGATCCTCAGACTAAGGAAGTAGCAAATACCAAACAACATAAGGAAGAAATGCTCAAACTGCTAATTGAGCAAAATGTACAGATTAAAACCATGGAGGAACAAATTGAGAAGTTGCTTAAAGAAAAAGAGAAATTTACTCAATTATATATAGCCCCCATCACATCTATTCCTATTACATCTTCATCAGCCATAGGGGAATCTACATCGACAAAAGAGGATTTGAACAAACTTTCACAGGAACTCATTCATCAAAAGCAAGAAAATGAAAGGCTCCATAAGAAATTCCAGACTTTGGAAGGACATAAAATAAAGAATGGTAGTTTGTATGTTGAGGAAATGTATAAAACAAACAGGTTGAATAGAAGGATCGAAGAGTTGTAGAGTCAGTCACTCATGGCACAGACCTTGGCCCAAGCCAAGGAAAGGATTTGGGCAAACATTAGTCAAGTCATAACTGAAATATGGCCATCCAAGCAGAGCGTTGCTAAGCATGAGGAAGTCAACAACAAATGTCCAGTAGTCATTGATGAAGTGAAACAATTGCTTAAAGATAAACCAAGTGAGGCTATTGATATGATTAGAGTTCTTAATTCAAAGAGTAGGACAGAGTTGGAGCAAATATAGATTTTAGACAGAACGAGAACCATTTTGGAGAGCAAGAAAGTTCTCCAAAAGAAGAACTGCATGACACAACTAGAAACTAAATGTCAAGCATTAAAGACCTCTGTTCAAAGGTTTCACTTTAAGCTTAATTTACTTAATTAGAGAGGATTGTCGGGATTTATGGCTCCAAACGATAGGCTTATTAGTTTGGAGGATTACTGTGAGAAACTTTACAGCGTAACAACTAATAGATCATGTTTTGTAGGCATAAAAGGGCACATTACAGGGAAGCAAGCATTGGAAACTTTAGATTTTGATTTCACCATTAAGCATGAAATAAAACATATTTTTATAAATAAACTCACTTTTGAGAAATACACAGAAGTAGATGAAGTTTACAGGAAGTTGGTAAATCTCAGCATACCAAGTCATCAAATATGGAATCACTTCTGCGAAGTAATCGAATAACTTTTGTCTTCAACAAATAGATAGTTGGGCATCACTTTTTGGGGACCATTCATCAACAGATTCTTAAAGAATAGTGCCACCACTTAGTAGTTTTCAATTTCCTATTATTTTGTACTATTTCTGTAAAATTTTGTAAGAAATATCTTTAACAAGTATTTAGTTTTGTATAGATAACTTCTCATTCGAGTCATTATGGGTTGAACCCTTGTATGAACTTTGGAGCAGAATTGTAATCAAGCTGGAGATTTGTTGCATTAATAAAAGGATTCTGAATTTGCCTTCTATAGCTTGTCCTTCGTGTGAGTTTTTCTTTTTGATATTTCATAATGTTTTCTTCTTATATTTAATTCTTTATGCAAATACCTTGGTAAGATCAAACTAAGTTTCAATTAGTGTTAAATCTACTGTGGAGTTATAAATATTAATCAGAGACTAGTTTATGAAGCTATATGTTATTGTAAACTCTCATTTATCTATTAATTGCCACACCTTTTGCATTTTCTTAAATATATTTTGTTGTGTAAGTAAACACCAGTTACTTATATTCATTCTTATGGCCAATTAAATATTTTGTCTGAATATTTAACAAGTTATACTTCAACAAATTATACTAATCATCCACTTTAAATCAAATTGTTATTTTGGACAAGTAAACAACCCTTTTAATTAATTCTACAAGCAAATAGGTTCAAGCACCTGTTTTCAATTATTCATGACATGACTAATTAACCTAAAGTCATATTAGAAGACAACACCAGCAAACCAAAAAAAATAATAATGTTGTGAAAGGGATAGAGAAATAACAACTATACCACCCAACCAAAAAAACGTAATAATAATATGAAAAAGATAAAGAAATAACAGCTCCACGGCCACAAACAAACCCTCAAAGGCCACATCAAAAAACCCCTTGGAAAGTTAAAGTTATGTCAAATATCTTTGAAAGTCCTGTCACTCTTTTTTCTGCGGGAAGAAAAAGTAACAATCTCCAATAAAAATACTCAACCGCTCTGAGCAGCATTTTCAAAAATGCAAGCATTCCCACATAGCCAAATCGCAAAACCAAAATACAGAGGAATGGGCCTTCATCTGACTATGCATGCTCGGCTAAAAAAACTTAAACTTTTACTTTTTCTCCTTCTGCTTGGTCAAAGCAAATGATCAAGTCAGTCTGCCCTCCTATCCTCCATGTGTCTGATAACACTGTTTTGAAAGCATGAACATTCAGACAATCAAATTAATGCGAACAGTAAAAATTTGTCTGTACTATGTGACGGTCTAGAATGTTTTTAATATTTTTAAACCTATTTGTCAACTTTTGTTTATACATATCAGCTAGATCTGGCTCGTGGTTCATGTCATCACATTTGCATGCGTAACGCATGTTAGTTTAAAAATATTAAGAAACTTATAATAAGAAACACCAGATTCCTATTAACCATAAGATAAACAAAATTGTTGACATGAGAAGAAGAAATATTCCTGTGAGTGATTGGCAAGTTCTGCCAAAACTTGGGTGCTTTGGATTATTTTAATAGCTGCAACTGAAGCTTCCCTCTTATTAAACCGGAGGAGTCGATTAAAGAATTCGATTATTCTCACTAGTGACAACTCATTTTCGATGAGTTCCAATGTTTTCAAACATAAAAGTATTTTATTAAAGGAAATAAATTAATCTAAATTTTAGTTTTATTTTTTTACATAAAATATATACTTTTTAATCATTAAAATTTTCGTTAAAAAACTAGTATATATATAGAAATAAAAATGTCATGAACCTCATTCAGTATTTACCATAGATTAACCATGTAAAAAAAAAAAATTATTGTCTGCTTAACCATATACGTCATAACACATAATTCGGTGGTTATATGCATAACTACATAAGACATGTTACCATGTTTTAAGGTTTACGCAATATATTTATATATATCATATCACCATGATCAAAGGGTTACATCTCATAGTTCTTATAGACTTTAATGAGACATCATCCGCCAACCTCCCAACTGTGTTGACACGTGGACTCACCCATTACAATTTTCGATATTTGCTACTGAATGGATTTCCCGTGTACGCATGGCTGCGTTGGCAGTGCGACAGGGTTTCCAACTCTGGTTTCATTTATGGTTGATTTGCCCGACGGTAGACATCTAGATCTCCTTGAAGAATGTTTCATTTACCGATCCGCTTTTCGTATGGCGGGTAGCTGTTGACATTAATACTTCTGGCGACGTGCGGATTTCTCAGGATTCTAGACTTAATGAATGGTTATGATTGGCCCTCCCTCCATCGAATGGCCAGGAGCGAGGGCGAGGTCTTCATTTGGACCTTTCTAGGGCTTGTGACCTTCATTTGTGCGGGGTTAGTTTTCTGAGAGGGTTTTCTCTGCTTGCAAGTCCGCCATTGTTACGCCTGAGTTTTGTTTCTCTGTAACTAGAAGTGAGGCCAACGCCTTCACTGAGAAGGATGAAGTATCCTCCTGCGCGTTCATTCTGATAGCGGAAGAACAGGTATAATATGCGTTTACTTATTTAGTATTACCACCTTCAGTTCTTTTCTGGAAACCGACGTAACGGGGTTATATTATTCACGAGTTGCTATGATAGTATGTTTTATAGGCTCGGAAAATCCATATCGCGGAGGAAGGATTTACCAGTAGTTTGCCAATATTTAAACCCCTTCTCGGGTATGGGCCTCAATGTATCTTTGTTAATTATATTCGTCCCCTGTACCTCTACTTCTTGTTGAAATGTTTAACCGCTTAAGTTATTACTTATGGATTGTTCTGCATGTGTATGACAGTATTGGCGTGCCCATGCCATGGAGAAAGGAATGGCCATCAGTTCTGCCGGTGCTCATTCCACATTCCGGGTATGGTTTTTAACATTCCAGTTTAATGGTGTATACCAAAGATTGGTGTCAGATTTCGTGGTTACGACTCTCTTTCTTATGCCAGGTCGCTCCTTCGAGCTTTCTGTTGAGGAGTTAGTTTCCCGGCCATACTCTTTCGGGAACTCGCTGAATGCCATTTCATGAGGCATCGAATTCCATGGCCCTTTGGGTCTTACTGTCATTTTGTTTTTGGATGAACTTTTTAGTTCCGGGTGGTTAAATGTAATACTGTACTGTTTGGGTCGCGAACTCCATTCCATAAGAGTTTTCTCTTGTTTATTAGAAGCAGTGTTACAATGATTGTCTAGTCTCTGTTACTCCGTGACATAATGTTTATAGTATTATTTGAACGTATGTTTTGTTTTAAGGATGTATCTCATACGCTGAGCACAATATAATTAATGGGTATAGTGTTTTCCTCTGTTTCACTTGGAACCAAGTAAATACTTCTTCAAGGGTAATTTTATTTGCTTTCCGCCCATGTTATGATAAGCATGCAGACAGATTGTGTCCATATTTGCGCGCATATCCATTTAATAGTATTCTGTTTATATGTTGGTTTATTCTGTTGAACGGTTAATACCCTTGCTCTTTATTACTCTGCTACGCTCGTTCGGATGGCGTGAACCATATGCCGCGAACTTAACCGCAGAGTGACAGTTACTATTCTTTTATGATGATTTCTCTTGTGTAGCCTAGAGTTTATGCATGCGATTGTTATAATAAAGTTCTTGTTATTGGTTATTATACCGAGGGTATTTGATATTAGTTTGTAATCGTAAGGCCGCAACAAATATTTAACGGTTCTTGTTTGATTCAATAATGATATAAGTACTGTGCGGCAATTTCCTTGTTATTTGTTCGATTCGAACTATAAAATGATTAACACGGATGTGAATCATATTCAGTTGATTCTTTTACTGTTGCTTTTACCAACAGGGTTTTACTGTATTTATATACAATTTGGTATCCGGTTCTCTATATGATTAAAGGGCACCTACCCTATATTATTTTGTTGATACTTCTTCTGTAATATTTATACAGACCAAGGGTAATTTTCGTTTTCGTATTCTTTTCCATACAAACCCTCTGACTATTAAAAAGACATCTATTCTTTACCAAATTACTGGTATTCCCCCTGTATTAATTTTGCAGACCAGGGATAATTTATTTTCTCTATCCTTTAAGAAAACACAGGCCTACCATTAGTTGAACTCTTTACTGAGATACTCTACACTGTATTTAATAACAGGACATCATACTACCTGTAAGATTATTTGCACAACTTTCCTCTTTTGCGGCCAACTAGTTTTAGCTTGTCTTCCTCCCGACCATGAGACCGTCTGAACTTCGAGTCTCCCCCCAAGCTTCTTTGCCAGGCAACTACCTTCAGCAAAAGTTAAAATGCACCTCTGTGCCCATGCTATCTGGTCCTTACCAGACTTAGCATGTTTTCTTTATTTTTAATCATTCCCCTTCCTTTCTCACCGTCTGTTCCTCTAACAGCCCGGTCTTTCCTTTTTCCTTTCCTTTTCACTAAGGAAGGAAGGAAAGCAGTTAGGGTTTGTTCCTTGGCAACCGTTTTCCTTTACATTACCAGCAAAGAAAACAATTCCCCAAAGAATAATTATTAACTTTCATTTTCCATTCATTTCCAATTATAAATTAACAACATTTATAATGACGTAATTTTGAAAGTAAAAATAATTCTTGTTCAATGTTTTACCCAAGCTAGTAACAACATAAGAGTTATTTATAATTTTTCCGGGTCATTACATCTCCTCCCCCTGAGATTGGACATCGTCCCAATGTCTCTCAGTCATAAACAACTCTGGATAGGTTCTTTTCATTAATATCTCATCTTCCCAAGTGGCCTCCTCAGGACCATAATGCCGCCATTGTACCTTAACTTGGGTAATAGCTCGTCTCCGCAGCTACAATTCTCTCCGGTCGAGGATGCTCAGCAGTTGGACTAGCACCTCTCCTTCCGGTTTGACCTGCCACATACAATGTTAAAGAAATTCTTTTGCCAAGCTCATTGTAATCAACAATTCCCACCTGAATATCCTGCCATTTGATCACATGTCTAGGATCATAGACATATTTCTTTAACATGGAAACATGAAAAACATTATGAACGCGAATGTGGCTAGGCAAGGCGAGTTGGTACGCTACTGGTCCAATTCTTGCCAAGACTTGGAATGGTCCACAATATTGGGGTGCTAGCTTGGCACACCCGCTCCACTGCAAGGTACTCTTTTTGGCTTGAATGTTAATAAATACATGGTCTCCAACCCGGTATTCCTTGAATCTTCTTTTGCGATCAGCAAAATTTTTCTGTCTATCTTGAGCAGCTTTCAAGTTGTCGCATACCTTTTTTACCATATCTTCCATTTCTGTGAGCATGTCCGGCCCCAAACTCAGTCTATCTTCGGGTCCGCCCCAATTCGAAGGTGTGTGGCATTTTCGACCGTACAAAACTTCGAAAGGGCTCATTTGCGTTGAGGTATGATATCCATTATTATACACAAACTCTACCAAGTGTAAGTACTCTTCCCATAGCATAGGTTGTTGCATCACATAAGCCCTTAGCATATCTTCTACCACTTGGTTTACTCATTCTGTCTGCCCGTCGGTTTGAGGATGGTATGCCGTGCTAAAGTTCAGCTAAGTTCCCAGTTCAGCGAATAACGTCCTCCAAAAGGTAGATGTAAATTTTACATCTCGATCTGAAATTATTGTTTTTGGGAGTCCATGTAATCTGAACACGTTCTGCATAAAAATGTGAGCAATTTGTGCGGCTCTATAAGTGGATTGTACAGGTATGAAATGGGCAACTTTGCTCAACTTGTCTACAACCACCATAATGGAGTCATTGTTTTTCTTTGTCTTAGGTAATCCAGTGATGAAATCCATGGAAATGGTTTCCCATTTCCATTCTGGAATGGGTAGTGGTTGTAGCAGTCTAGCCAGATGCTGATGTTCTGCTTTAATTTGTTGGCACTCCAAACAACGTGCCAAATATTCAACCACGTTCTTCTTCATCCCTGGCCAGAAGTAATCCTTTCTAATTGCTGTAATCATTTTCTGATATCCAGGATGACCTGCGTAATGGCTAATGTGGAATTCATCCAGTATCAGATTCTTAATATTGTTTTGGTTTTGTACAAATAATCTTTTCTGGTAATACAACATTCCTGTATCATCCAAATCATATCCTTGCAGATTTTTCTCGTTGGAAGGTTGCTGTAATTGCTGTTTTATTTGCTGATACTTGGCATCTTGTTCCGCAGCTTCCTTTATCATTTCTCCGAAAGGACTTTTCCATTCACTAATGGAAATTTCGTACAGATTTTGTACCTTTTGACTTAAGGCATCTGCCACTCTATTCTCCTTTCCCTGTAAGTGTTTAATGTCAAAATCAAAACCGCTTAAGAAGTCTACGCATCTTGCTTGTCTAACATTCAAAGTGGGCTGACTAAAATAATTTGTTAGGCTGTGATGGTTGGTTAGCAACAGAAATTTCCTGCCCATAAGATAATGCCGCCACATTTTCAAGGCATGTATGACGGCAGCCAATTCTAAATCATAAGCAGAGTATTTCTGCTCATGCTCTTTCAACTTTCGAGACTCGTATGCAATCACTTTGCCTTTTTGCATTAATACTCCTCCCAAGCCTTCTTTGCTTGCATCCGTGCATACCACATAATCTTTATCAGGATCAGCGATACTCAAAACGGGTGCTGTAGTGAGCAGGTGTTTCAACTGCTCAAAACTTTTCTGGCAATTTGTGGTTTATTGGAATGCTTTTCCCTTTTTCTGCAATGAGGTGATGGGGAAGGCCACTTTGGAGAAGCCTGCCACGAATCGCCTGTAATATCCGGCTAATCCCATAAAGGACCGAATGTCTGCCACATCTTTGGGTATGGACCACTCCATTATAGCTTTTATTTTCTCCGGGTCCACTGCAATCCCGTCCTTTGTAATCACATGACCCAAGTATTGGATTTCTTCCTTGAAGAAATCGCATTTACTAAACTTGGCGTATAACTGATGTTCTCGAAGGGTCTGTAGTACCATTCTGAGATGTTCTTGGTGTTCCTCCTTGGTGCAAGAATATATTAGTATATCATCAATGAATATCAGCACGAATTGATCTAGATATTGATGAAATATACTATTCATCAGACACATAAAGGTTGCAGGAGCGTTTGTTAGCCCAAAAGGTAATACTACAAATTCATAATGTCCATACCTTGTTCTAAAAGCAGTTTTAGCAATGTCCTCTTCCTTAATTCGGATCTGATGGTAGCCTGATCGCAGATCAATCTTAGAAAACACCGTCGCGCCTTTTACTTGATCAAACAATTCATCGATCCAAGGGAATGGATATTTGTTTTTGATGGTAAGCTTATTCAGTTGGCGATAGTCAATACACATCCGTAAAGTTCCATTTTTCTTCTTAACAAATAATACCGGGGCTCCCCATGGTGACACGCTGGGCCGAATGTAGTCTTTATCCAGTAATTCTTGCAACTGCATTTTCAATTCTGTTAACTCAGGCACACTCATTCTGTAAGGTACCCGTGATATCGGGGCTGCGCCTGGTACCAATTCTATAGTAAAGTCTATATTTCTTTTCGGTGGTAACCCAGGACTTTCTTGTGGAAATACATCTGTAAAATCTTGTATTACAAGGATGTCATTCAATGCTGCTGATTTATCCTTAGCATCAGCATATCCTACCTGAATAGCATAAATCTGGCATCGTTTCTGGATGCACTTTGCCAGTTGGGTTGCAGTTATTGGGTGGATCTGCATAGGTCGTTTAATTCCCTACATTTCCTTCCTATTTCCATGCTGATCTCTGTAGTATATAACCTTGGTTTTGCAGTCTACTAAAGACCAGTGTTTTTCTAACCAGTCCATTCCAATTAAAACGTCATATGAACCAAGAGGGAGTATATTTAAATCAGCCATTATCGGTTGTTCTGCTATAGTAAAGGAACAATTATCGATTTTTGCCATTACCCGTCTTTTGGCTCCAGTAGCCAGTTTTAAATTTAACAGGCTGTAATTTACATCGTTCTACTAATTTTGGACTTATAAAGCTTAGTGTAGCCCCTGGATCAATTAAAACAGCTATGGGAAAGTCTGAGATTTTACCTTCAAATTCGACCATTGTTGGTTGATATTCTGCTTGCCGATCCTCCAGTGCTGCATTAATTCTGGGCACACTACGTCCAACCTCGCCAACCATTGAAGCTTCATGAATTTGAGATAACTATTTTGTTCCCTTACGTTGTGGGCAGTGTTTGACATAGTGTGGCCCTCCACAGCCCCAACAATGAACCGGGGGCCTTGCTGTCCTTTCACTGTCCAATCTAGCATGTTGTTCACCACCCCGGGATTCATTTACTATCTTGAGTTTAGATGTAGATTTTGATGGAATTCTACTATTCAGTCCTTTGCCATTCCCCTTGCTTCCGCCACTACGGTTTCCTCTATTGCTTCCAATTGACTTGAAATTCTTTTTCTCATTCCATTTCCTACCAGTAGCTTCCCCTTTTTGCTTACTTTGTTGATAGCAAATTTTGGCTTTACGAATCGCCTCATCCATAGACTTTGGATTGTCGAACTCAATCCTCTCTCGCGTATAAGGTGGCAAGCTGCTGACAAATCGTTGTACTTTCGCCTTTTCCTCCCTTATATATGGTACGTAGCGGAGTAAGGAGGTAAACCGGGTGATGAATTCATCCATGGTCTGCTGCCCCAACCGTAAACCGTGAAATTCCTTTGCCTTTTCATCATAAAAACGTTCAGTTAAATACCTCTCCTTAAAATACCTTTGGAAATTTTCCCAAGTAATAGTCTGCTCAGTCACTCCCTTTACAATTTTGACTTCCTCCCACCATAAGGTAGCCTTTCCCTGCAGCTGGAAAATAGTCAATCGTGCCTTAAGGTTATGGTCGTATTCATACAACTGAAAATACTTATTCATGTTGATCAACCATGCTTCCGCTGCTTCTTCTTGCTCCCCATCAAAGTGTGGTGGTTTTATCTTACGGAATTCCCCTTGTAATTCCACCCTTTGTCTCTTTGAGGTTTGTTGTTCATACGCATTATCAGAACGTTCCTCCTGTTCCTCTGATCGCTCTGGGGGCATATGATGGTTCTGCTCTTCCGATATTCTCTGCTGTTCTGTGCTAGGGTTAACTGGTGGTTGGTTTTGTTTGTCAGACAAACTTTTTAAAATTCTTTCTTGTTCCATTGTTAATCGTGCGTTGTCCTCTCGCAACCGAGCCATCTCATTCTTTAGCTCCTGTACTATTTCTAGAATAGCTTGGTTTGTATTTCTGGCTTCTTCTCTCAGCTGTACGCATAACTCAGGGTTACTCTCCAGTCCATGTGTCCCTTGTCCCATTGCATATCTGCGAGATGTACTATCTGCTCTCCTCATGTTGAAATTCTTTGAATTCCTAAACCTGTACTATTTCATAAAAATTTAATGACAAAACAAGAGGATTATTAGTATACTAATTAGTATTTATACAAGTAACATTTTTATTATAGATGGTGTCTCTATTTTCCCAGAGGCCTCAGTTTTGTAACTGGGCTCTGATACCACATGTCATGAACCTCATTCAGTATTTACCATAGATTAACCATGTAATTTTTTTTTTTTTATTGTCTGCCTAACCATATACGTCATAACACATAATTCGGTGGTTATATGGATAACTACATAAGACATGTTACCATGTTTTAAGGTTTACGCAATATATTTATATATATCATATCACCATGATCGAAGGGTTACATCTCATAGTTCTTATAGACTTTAATGAGACATCATCCGCCAACCTCCCAACTGTGTTGGCACGTGGACTCACCCATTACAATTTTCGATATTTGCTACTGAATGGATCTCCCGTGTACGCATGACTGCGTTGGCAGTGCGACAGGGTTTCCAACTCTGGTTTCATTTATGGTTGATTTGCTCGACAGCAGACATTTGAATCTCCTTGAAGAATGTTTCCTTTACCGATCCGCTTTTCGTATGGCGGGTAGCTGTTGACATTAATACTTCTGGCGTCGTGCGGATTTCTCGGGATTCCAGACTTAATGAATGGTTATGATCGGCCCTCCCTCCATCGAACGGCCAGGAGCAAGGGCGAGGCTTCATTTGGACCTTTCTAGGGCTTGTGACCTTCATTTGTGTGGGGTTAGTTTTCTGAGAGGGTTTTCTCTGCTCGCAAGTCCGCCATTGTTACGCCTGAGTTTTGTTTCTCTGTAACTGGAAGTGAGGCCGACGCCGTCACTGAGAAGGATGAAGTATCCTCCTGCGCGTTCATTCCGATAGCGGAAGAACATGTATAATATGCGTTTACTTATTTAGTATTACCACCTTCAGTTCTTTTCTGGAAACCGGCGTAACGGGGTTATATTATTCACGATTTGCTATGATAGTATGTTTTACAGGCTCGAAAAATCCATATCGCGGAGGAAGGATTTACCAGCAGTTTGCCAATATTTAAACCCCGTCCCGGGTATGGGCCTCAATGTATCTTTGTTAATTATATTCGTCCCCTGTACCTCTACTTCTTGTTGAAATGTTTAACCGCTTAAGTTATTACTTATGGATCATTCTGCATGTGTATGACAGTATTGGCGTGCCCATGCCATGGAGAAAGGAATGGCCATCAGTTCTGCCGGTGCTCATTCCACATTCCGGGTATGGTTTTTAACATTCCAGTTTAATGGTGTATACCAAAGATTGGTGTCGGATTTCGTGGTTACGACTCTCTTTCTTATGCCAGGTCGCTCCTTCGAGCTTTCTGTTGAGGAGTTAGTTTCCCGGCCATACTCTTTCGGGAACTTGCCGAATGCCATTTCATGAGGCATCGAATTCCATGGCCCTTTGGGTCTTACTGTCATTTTGTTTTTGGATGAACTTTTTAGTTCCGGGTGGTTAAATGTAATACTGTACTGTTTGGGTCACGAACTCCATTCCATAAGAGTTTTCTCTTGTTTATTAGAAGCAGTGTTACAATGATTGTCTAGTCTCTGTTACTCCGTGACATAATGTTTACAGTATTATTTGAACGTATGTTTTGTTTTAAGGATGTATCTCATACGCTGAGCACAATATAATTAATGGGTATAGTGTTTTCCTCTGTTTCACTTGGAACCAAGTAAATACTTCTTCAAGGGTAATTTTATTTGCTTTCCGCCCATGTTATGATAGGCATGCAGACGGATTGTGTCCATATTTGCACGCATATCCATTTAATAGTATTCTGTTTATATGTTGGTTTATTCTGTTGAACGGTTAATACCCTTGCTCTTTATTACTCTGCTACGCTCGTTCGGATGGCGTGAACCATATGCCGCGAACTTAACCGCAGAGTGACAGTTACTATTCTTTTATGATGATTTCTCTTGTGTAGCCTAGAGTTTATGCATGTGATTGTTATAATAAAGTTCTTGTTATTGGTTATTATACCGAGGGTATTTGATATTAGTTTGTAATCGTAAGGCCGCAGCAAATATTTAACGGTTCTTGTTTGATTCAATAATGATATAAGTACTGTGCGGCAATTTCCTTGTTATTTGTTCAATTCGAACTATAAAATGATTAACACGGATGTGAATCATATTCAGTTGATTCTTTTACTATTGCTTTTACCAACAGGGTTTTACTATATTTATATACAATTTGGTATCCGGTTCTCTATATGATTAAAGGGCACCTACCCTATATTATTTTGTTGATACTTCTTCTGTAATATTTATACAGACCAAGGGTAATTTTCGTTTTCGTATTCTTTTCCATACAAACCCTCTGACTATTAAAAAGACATCTATTCTTTACCAAATTACTGGTATTCCCCCTGTATTAATTTTGCAGACCAGGGATAATTTCTTTTCTCTATCCTTTAAGAAAAAACAGGCCTACCATTAGTTGAACCCTTTACTGAGATACTCTACACTGTATTTAATAACAGGACAGCATACTTACCTGTAAGATTATTTGCACAATTTTCCTCTTTTGCGGCCAACTAGTTTCAGCTTGTCTCCCTCCCAACCATGAGACCGTTTGAACTTCGAGTCTCCCCCAAGCTTCTTTGCCAGGCAACTACCTTCAGCAAAAGTTAAAATGCACCTCTGTGCCCATGCTATCTGGTCCTTACCAGACTTAGCATGTTTTCTTTATTTTTAATCATTCCCCTTCCTTTCTCACAGTTTGTTCCTCTAACAGCCCGACCTTTCCTTTTTCCTTTCCTTTTCACTAAGGAAGGAAGGAAAGCCGTTAGGGTTTGTTCCTTGGCAACCGTTTTCCTTTACATTACCAGCAAAGAAAACAGTTCCCCAAAGAATAATTATTAACTTTCATTTTCCATTCATTTCCAATTGTAAATTAACAATATTTATAATGACGTAATTTTGAAAGTAAAAATAATTCTTGTTCAATGTTTTACCCAAGCTGGTAACAACATAAGAGTTATTTATAATTTTTCCGGGTCATTACAAAAAACTTGTTTTTTGAGATTTTTTGGAAGGGTGTTTTGGATCTAATTTCTCTTAAATATGGTAGGAATTTATTGAAATCACAAGTTTGATGAGTAATCTTTGCATAACTGAAGTGTTTTAGGAGTTTTTTAAGGTGCTGAATCCATATACACAATTAGATTTCACTTCAAATTTTTCCACCCGATTTTAGCATTAAAAATTCCAAAAAATCACACTAAAAACAATTCTTATATATAAAAATTAATGAAATTATCAATTTTTTCATCCAAAAATTCCTTTGAAAATTGGTACATGTGTAAGTGAAAATTCACCCCTTTTTTCATCTCTTGAAGTAATATTTTCTGGCTAAATGTTATCGGTTTAAATGCGTGTTTCTTTTCTAACAAGTGGGATCATCTGGTGTTTACTTTATCAAGGTGGTTATTTCTATGTTATCCCAAATGTTTGGGGTTGGTTATGAATGGTAAGTTAAATAATTGTGGACTAAATTAATGAGAATAAGTCTATTTTATAACAAAGTAAATTTTATTTTTAGATTTAATTTTAATTTAATTTAATTTGTTTTTTTCATAAAAATATATTTCATTTTAATTTATTTTTTTTAGAATAAGGAATCATGAAGTGGAACTTTAGGATAAGACGAGTTTTACATAATCTAAGTTTTATGAATTTCACATCACTCATATATTTATGATTAAAATTTTGAATTTGAATTTGAATTTATTTAATTATTTTTTATTTGTTGAATTGTGAGTTTTACTAGAACTAGTTCAGTTATCTAGTAAATATTAATAGACATCTATCTTTAATAACCATCAAACTACTTACTTCATTATAGAATGCATGTTGCTAAAATTAAAAAAAAAATCCTTAAAACTAACTAATATATTTTCTTTTAATTATTATAATCTATCTATCTATCATCTTATATTATAATATATATATATATATAAAAGAACATGGAATAAGATTTTTGATCTTACTTACAGTGTAGATTCTTAATTTGCAAAAAGCGTTTTTTACACCCATGAGTGAGGATTATGGCTTATCAATATGGATGCCCAAAAACATAAGTTACTTCAAATAACATTTTTTTTTTTTTAAAATTAATTAATCTAATTAAAAAAAATGGGCATAACTACTTTTCATAGGAATTTTAACCTTTCATTTGTCGATATTACTATGTATATTCTTGAATATTCATGGAAGATGAATTCATGCCTAATAGTTATTGCACAAAGGACACTCTACATCTCAGTATGGAGGGATGTGCTTAGGTGTAAATGTTTGTGGACATAAACATTTAACATTTATATGTCAGCTCAATTAAAAATAAAAATAAAAGGCTAAAATCAATACAAAGAGGAGACCTTGTAGTGCCCAAAAAAAAGTACAAACATTTAAATCTCTCCTAGGTTAACAATAAAAGGTTAAAAGTGATAAAAATAATAAAATTGTATATTGCAATTTTTTTTTTTTTTTTAAAAACTTACATTGGTGAATGTTAAATTAATGGTGGTCTATAGATAAATCATCTTATAGTTTTGTTTTGGAAAGAACTAATAAATCAAGATGTGAAGTGGAGAAGTAAATTGTTTGTGCGGATAGAGAACTTGCATAAATTTTGGTGGGTAATAACCACTAGTAAGTCCACATATTTACAATTTTACTTCTACATAAGCACTAAGGGAAACATAAATAACGGTGGGAAGTAATTTGTGGTAATTATATTTATTTACATCTTATTACTGTCCTTATGCAAATACTAGATTAAATTATGAAAGGAAGTAATTGATAGTAAATATGTTATTTAGTTGAGTACAAGTTATTTTCAAGGATTTTACTTTTGGATGGTTTTCGTGCAAAAGCTTAAGAATAAAATAACACCTACACAAATATCTAAAACTCATGCATGAATATTGTAACCATATACAAGGAAGGCCAGGAAGAGTAGGGGATAGAGAATTTAGTATATTATATTGTTTAATAAATTGGTGCTCTTAAATAGTTGGGGAAAAAACACTTTTTTTTTTTTTTTAAGTAGTCTAGATCGATCTTAACCTTGGATCTATTATCAAGTGTTAAGAAGGATTAAAAAAAAAAATTCTCCTTAAAAAAATTGATCCTTGTGGACACTTAATAGATCCAAAATTAAAATGGATCTAGACTTTTGATAATTAAATTAAAATTTGATAAAAAAATTCAAAATAAACACAGAAATTACAACAAAATTAATATACTTCCAAATTATAAAAAGTGATTAAATTCCTGAATATAAAATAAAAAATAAATAAAACACAAACAAAGCATTCACCTAAAATATCATATGCAAAGTTTATATGGTTTTATTTTCTACAATAACATGTTTTATTTTTGCTTTATGCGGGTTAGAAAAGTTTGTTGATTGCTCATTGATGGAAAGCTAAATGATAATAAACCAAACTTAAATAAAAAAATAAGTTAATTTTGTTTCAAACAGATTCCATTTTGAGAAAAAGTTGAGTGGAATCTTGCCATAAATTGTGGGTTGGACTAAATTTTATGTGATCAAGTTTTATTTATCAAAAAAAATTAAAGATTGGAGAATGGAGGGTACAAAGGTTTATTGATATTGGGTTGGACTAAATTTTATGTGATCAAGTTTTATTTATTGTAAAAAATAATTTTAAAGATTGGAGAAGACGAAGGTTTATTGGTGTTGGAGATTATAAAATGTAGTATTTAATAAAAATTAGAGATATTTAAGAATTTTTTTTATTAAAAATTAAAATATATATTGAAAGTAAAATTTAAATTTAAATTTTAATAAATATATAAATTAATTTAAAAAATATTATTTAATATCTTATAGATATACTTATTATATCATGATAAAGTTTTCATCACAAAGTGGAAGCCATCCTCTGTCAGTTTTTTTGGCAAGGGGAAAAATGAAAGAAAGAAATACAACCTTATAAATTGGAAATAGGTTATTCAACCCCAAGAGCATGGAGGTTTGGGAATCAGATCACCAAAGCTCTTAAATCTAGCTTTTGGTGGCAAGATTGTGTGGAGACTCATCAGTGGCCAATCCGCTTGGTGGAAAAATGTGTTGGAAGCCAAATACCTTAATTCTCCAAGGCAGTACCTCTTGGATCATGATATCCCTATCAGAGCTTGTTCTAAAATGTGGGGGCTGTGTAAGAAAGCAATTCCCTTTCTTGCTCAAAACATTTCCAAGGTTCCCAAGGGTGGCAACAATATCAAAATTGGGGCAGATAGAATAATGGGCAAGCAACCCATTAGCAGCAAACCTGGAACTCATCAGATTCTATCCTTTCTCGACAACATGGGGCTCCATTATTTGGACCAAATATCTCAGTGGGACATTCACTCACAGCTTTGGACAGGATGGATCCTCCTAGAAATACCCACTGATCTTGAAGCAAGTCTTACTAATCTCCAAACCCATCTCCATGGCATTGCCCCTAACAAAAAAAACAGTGATGATGGCTTCCGTTGGGACCCTTCAGGCTCCAATTACACAGTCAAAGCTGCTTACCAACATATCTATAGCAATGAATATCCCATGCCCATTTGGGCAAATTGGAAAATTGCTTGGAAATCAGAGGCCCTTCCAAAAATAAAATTCTTCATTTGGGTCCTCGTTAAAGGGAAAGTCCTCACCTCAAACAATCTACAAAAACATGGTATAATTGGCCCATCCTGCTACCTAAACTGCCAAGCAGCTGAAGAAGCCATCCAGCACCTATTCATTGCTTGCCCCTTTACTACCGCCTATTGGAAAGAATTGTTTCTAAACATCCATTTCCCCTGGGGTTCCCACAACTCCATTGTTTAAGTTTTGCATCTTTGGAAGAGGAACTATCCTTGGCAACGAAAGAAGAACAATATTTCTAGAAGAGTTTAGAATGCTCTCCCCTGCTCTCTTCTGTGGAACATATGGCTGGCATGAAACCGTATGGTCTTCAAAGACAAAGAAACCAACATCAAGAAATTATGCAGCAAGGCATGGAGCCTTACATTGGAAGCAATATCTATCAAAAGTCAAGGGAAAATTGACATCGCCGATATCTGTGTCGAAGAAAGAAATTTCATAGGGTATTTGTTGGATAAAAGTAACAATGGCCAGAGAAGGAGTGACATTAGCAGTCAACGCAACAACTCTAATTATAGTTCGAAAATAAGAATGAAAGACGAGGAGTTTTCTATCTGGCTCAAAAACTGTAACACACATTATATTTTCTTTGATGGGGCCTCCAAATTTAACCCAGGAAAGGCTAGGGCTAGCGGAATCATTTTCAATGCCAATGGAGATATTAAATCTGCTTCTGAATGGGGATTAGGCCCCCTCTCCAATAACAGGGCTGAAGCTCTCGCACTATACCAAATGCTCATTCAGCTTCAAAAACTCAGCATAAGCACTGCAACAATCCTTAGAGACTTGGCCATCATCATTAGTCTGATGGTATATAATTGGAACGCCTCCAATGTGATCCTACAACAAGCAATAAGTCGATGTCAAGCACTTACCCAGCAAATGAAAGAAGTTCGTTTTTTCCATGTACTTCGCTTCCTCAACAAGGAGGCTGATTCTCGTGCAAGCAGAGCCTACTCCAGATCCATAGGCAATTTCCGATGTAACTCCATCGAATCTCAATGTTACCTGCCATGAACAAAAGTGAATCAATCTTCAGATCGCTCACAGAGGTATCTAACAACATCGGGTACCTCCTCACTGTCATTCGCAATGTCTTTATGCTAAATTTGGTCCTTGTTTCAACAGAAATCTCCTTCAAATCTTATGATGATGATAATACTGTCACAATATCTCTGAATCCAATCCGAAAATCTTACTTTGGTCCCTTCCCCCAAGAAATTCTGACTCTTTCATATCTTACCCGTGATTTATCCCTCAAATTCCCTGTGACTTCCTCTTCACCCCACCTTATCCCCCTGCCTGAGCCTCCTTACTTATTTACGTTTTCCTACATCCTGAATTTCACCTCTATCTCCCCTTTGCTGCGTTCGATCTATCCCTTGTTTGCTCCTGACTGATCCCATGCTACATTGTGCTCTCGGCCATCATTCATCAGGTTAACTTCTATTAATCTTCACCAAGCTCCCTTTTCCCCTTTTAGTCTAGATCCCTGCTCTTTGGAACAGCGCATTAGTAGCCCTTTGTTTTTGCCGCGCATTGGTAAATCAGCCTAGTTATACTTAATGGCGTGAAGCGAAAATTGCTTGCACTGTGCTGATCTCCAGGCAAAACTGGAGCAAATCCGAGCACACCAGAAGATCTTGGACACCAAAATCGATACCCATGCTCAGATCACCAAGGAGAAACATGAGGCTGACCTCAATCTCTTTTCTCATAGAGTTTCATCCCTTCAGGAGCAGTTCAATGACCTCTCAAACAGATGCAATCATGTCCAAGAGTCCATTGATATCCTGAAGTACATCCTGGAAAAAAATAACGCACCTAGCACCAACTCAACAAATTTAAGAAACACAGGTGTTGAAGGCAATCCTGAAAAATCCACTGCCCGCCAAATCAATCATATAAACATTGATTAAGCATGACTTGCAAATTTTGCCTTCTACTGTTTCAGTTTGTTAGAATCTACACTAGTTCGGTATTTCAAAAAGTTAAGAATGATAGAAGCAAAAGGGATTTTGTTCCTCTTGTTATATTTCCCTACTCTGCTTCTCATGGATATCGCCTTGTAACAATAGAGCTTAGTCTCCCCAATCTTTTTTGAATACAAACAACAACCGATTATGTAAAATTTTTATATATATATATATATAATATATATATATATATATATATTTTGTTAAGACTGTAGGGACTCTTCTTATTTTTCGATTTTTACATGTCCAATTATCCACCCGGTTAACGAGGGAAGTTAGGTACAAGATTTGAACCAAGATCTCTTTATTCGATGAGACTTCAATTTCCACGGCGATCGCCCACTTGAGGCTACCCAACAGATTATTAATATAAGAACATAATATTATTATGAGGTATTATTATATTATAGTATTAAATATAATAATAAAAAATATTATAAATATATAAGAATATGATTGTTATTATTTATATAGTTATTAATAATCATTAATAGTTAGTTTTTAAAAAAATGAGTTGTCTTTAGTGCGACTTTTTGGAGTTGCTGGTGGAAAAAATTGAGGTGAAATCTTGATTTGTGTTATTTAAACTAATTTTTTGACTTTATATATGGATTTAGCACCCTTAAAAACCCCTAGAGCACTTCTATTGCCTAGGGGTTATGCATCAAACTTGTGATTTCAATGAATTCTTGTCGGATATTATAGAAATTAGATAGGAAAAATCCACCAAATTTTTTTCCAAAAAGTCGCACTAAAGATAACTAGTTTAAAAAAATACAGATAATAATTATTAATGCTTTTGATATAAATGCATATCAATCACATTAGGAAATGTAGTTATATATATGCATCATATACCAATATGATTGTATATATGGGCTATATCAATCATATATCAATATGATTATACTAGTTCAATAATACTATGCAATTCAAACTTTTAGTTCAATAATACTATGCAATTCAAAATTTTAGGTGAAAGGTTATTGTATACAATGCATGATGCACCTCCTAGAGAATACATTTCTCTCTCATACCACATAGTGATGGTATGCAATTTAAACCTTTTAGGTGAATGATAGCTATTTACACTGCTCTTTATATGGTGCATGATGCACGGACCAGAAAATACATTTCTTTCTCATACCACCATTCCGTATAAGGATGTTTATGATGGACGGCCATAATGGCAAGAAGTTTTTTATAGATTAGGTGGGAAGATTTATGTATGGCCGAAAACTACTCCAGGCATAATTGTGGAAAAAAAAATGACAAGAAAAAGCGGCACTTTTTGCTATTACCATGATTGGCACTGGGCCACATAAATCGCTTCTTAGAGCTCTCAAAGACTCTCGCTATCCATGCCCACAAAGTCTCCTTCCTCTCAACGCCTGTTAACATTTCCTGAATCAAGCCATCCTTAGAGTTTCAGGAATGGCCCGGCCAGATTGATGTGGTGGAACGACTGTTAATGAAGGTCAATTTCAGAAGATATGAATCGGATCTAGACAGATGTGAAAGGCAATGTCCTTCAGGGAATCGCTTTTTAAGAGAATCCGCTTTTCAAGAGATGGAAAGATTTGAAAATTCGAATAATTTTAGGTTCAATTTGTTTTGTCCTCAGGGCCTCCACCAAACGGGAATCTCTCTTATGGAAAGATTTGAAAACTTTGTTTTTGCGAAGGACCTACACCATTTCGGGATCTGTCTGAATTACAGTAAATGACAAATGAGTTTTGAACCATATCATTCGGAAAATTCCCCATTAAA
>APFE031592206.1:0-15544 GCA_000404065.3 Pinus taeda | reverse complement strand
ACCTAACAATAATAATATAAAGCCACAAAAATAACAATAGAGGGATTCTATGGGGCCCAGTAATGACAATATGGGGACAATAGGGGCACAACAATATTAATAAGGGGTACAACTACAATAGTAATGGGGTAATCACTAGTATTATAGGGACCCAACATGTTTAGCCCCCTTATTAATTGTAACACCAAAAATCATTCATACTAAGACTCATATCTTTTTGTCTAGTGACATGAATTGTCTCTCATTTCTATTTATAGTACACACTTCCAAACAAAGAATGTGATAGTGTATAACAATTATGCATTCACTAGATTGGCCTATTAGGATATGAGGAGATAATACACATTGAAATGTGAATGTATATAAGAGATGGTGACCATTTATTTTAATTTGAAGGATAATTATCCTCTTTGTTAATTACAACTTGTGTAGACTTAAGACTCATCAAATAATAGACAAGAAAATGATTGGAAGAATGGAGAGGAGCGAAAGGGTTTTGTCTTTCTGCAATGATGATCATGGCATCACCAACAAGTTTGAGTTCGGTTCTAGTGTTCTCGATGTCTCATGGAAAGGGGAGATAAGGCTCTACTTTGTTCATGGTGTCGCTCATGGTTGCTTATGGGATTTTCATGTAGCTTTTCAGCTGGGTATTTGGCACTATGTGTCAAAGGATCTAAAGAGTAGATGGGGTATAAACCCTATGGAAACCTCCACTATCAGGGCTCATTTCAAGAATGAATCCTATATTCAAATCACCGAGGAGCATCTATTTGTCTATTTCAATCGTGTGACATCATATTCAAATAAGTCCTGGCAAGAATTCCTATAAGGTATTCTAACTGTATTCTCCTCCCCCATATATTTTATTCATTGATTTTTTGTGCTAAAAAGTTTTATGTGTGCCCGATCTTGGTGGCTTCAAGGTCTATAGATTTGTTGCTGCCAATGCTCCCTTGTGCTCTACCCTCTTATGAAGCGTACCCTCTCTCTCTAAAATCTGGTATGGACCATACACTAGTAGAGCCAGCTTAAGAGCCCTTCTAGATTTCTCTTAAAAACATAAATGGGAAAACTAATCTATTTTGGATTGGGAGCCCTAATGAGGTGGTTTCTTTGAAGTTTTGATCAAACTTAGGTTGGGAATCCCTACTAAATCCAAATGTTTGTAATTTGAAAGAAAGGTGTTATGACCTATGTGAGTTGAAGGATTATCACATCATGAGGAAATTTACCATTTTCCTAACCTTGAGATTACTTGGTGGATTCGTAGTCCACAACATCACCAATGGATTTGCCTCTTTCAAGGATGCAGTGTAAAGGAAGTCAACTAATTCAGCAAACTAGCTACATTTCAACCCAGGTCCATACATCGTAGAATAAATGAAACAAACATCAGCCATTGAGTTGAATAATCGAAAGCTAAACTTGCTCTTTGTTTCTCTTCAATATAAGGCTATTATTTTCAATTTCATGGGATTTTAGCCTAAATCTGATGCTCTACATCACTTGGTATTTTCCTCCCACACCCCAAATTGTGATATCTATTTATTCTCAAAAGTATTTTTTTTATTCAATTTGATACACTGAAATATTTGGAGATCGTTATGAATGATGGGCCCTAGTTCTGGGGTAGAGTTGGGATCTTCATCACCCCATGGTTCTTGGAGTTTGATGCCATAAGCATGATGGTCTCAACAATATCGATTTGGTTGAGGCTTCCAAATCTCCCTCTCCCATTTTGGCACCATACAGTACTAGAGGAAATTGGAAACACAATGGGAAAATACAAAATAATGGACCTTGAGAGATCATAGAAAGATATATTTTCAATTTTTAGAATCTGTATAGATATTTACCTCAATAAATGTCTACCTAGTCACGTATAAATGAATAATAAAAAATTTCAATGGAAGCAAGTACTAGACTATGAGAATATGGCATTCAAATGTCGAGCATGCTTTCAAATAGAACATCTACAAAGTACACGCGCCCTCAAGTAAAAAAGATCCCAAAGAAGAAAAAGGGGTAGGTTCATAAACCAAAAGGTTGGTAAACCTCAAATCCCTACATGCCAAAAGAAGAAGAAGAGGTAAATATGGAGGCTCCTCTAGGCCAAGAAAAAGTGGTTGCTCAATTCCAGCATGGGGTTGTGATCCATGAATCAAAAGACACTGAAATACAAGAGAAATATGAACCAGAAAAAATAGAAAAATAAGGCTCTAAGAGAAAATGGGTTGGTGGCTACAAAAAGAGCACATGCATATAAGATTTAGATTCAAATAATGAAGCCCCTTCGCTGACACCATCTATAGAACTAGAAATGGTACCAGTTGACCCCAATCCTAGGGGTTGGCAAAAGGTCCAGAAGAAGAAAGGAAAAAAGGAGAATTTAAGTGATTTTGATCAAACCTAACTTACACTTTTTATATGTATTTTTATTTTTTAGAGAAAATAGGTTTACCTATCTAAATGCTTTAAGCATACAAAAAATGTTATTTATTACTTATTTCAAGTTGAATAAAATATTGTTTATTTTCCTTGGGAAAAAAAAAAAAATTGAAACTTTGGTTTTTTAATTAAGGTTGAGATTAAAATATCGTTTTTTATTAATATTTTATTTTATTTAAACACCATGTGTTAGATCTACATTGAGCACAAATTACACATCTTATTCATAGTGGGTTTTATAATGTGTCTTTCAATGCAACTAAGTAGTTCATGTGTTGTTGAGGCACATGTACTTGAGAGATGACCTCACCATCCTTGGAACGACACAAACCATGAAAATGGATGTATAGAAAAGCATGTGTAACTCAAGTTTTTTTTACAGTTGAAGTGAAAGTAATTACATTATTAAAAATCATGAAGAGTGTTATCTTTTTTACTCAATACTTGGAGGAGAACTTCCTCACTTAAGAGTAAATTATGAAGGATGTTATTGCAATTCAAGTAGGATGAGCACTATAAAGTAATAAAAAACCTTAATTTTTGGCGGTTGAATTTCTTAGTAATGAGCATTTATACTGAGAAAAGAAGATGTGAATTTATAGCTCTTTCTGTCCTTGTGATTCTTGTAAGAATTCTAATACCTATCATATGTTCTCTTTTGTCACATAATTATGGCTTTCTAATAATCATGTCAAGTTAAAATCTACTTTATTAGTGAAAGGCCTAAGAAAAATATCACGAAGTAATGACCACTGGTTGTGAATTGATCCTAATTGGATCATTATATTATTTTTCAAACATGCTGATGCTTTCAAAGTGGAAACATTGGAGGAATCAACTAATAAGACCTTTTCTACAAATAGGTACTAGCTTGGCAAATTATGGTTTTAAGTCTTCAGAAGGCAGTTTGAGAAATTTCCTAAAAACATTGGGGGTCCAAAAACTCTCACTTATGTGAGATCCCTATTGTTGTTCTAGACTCATATGGTGTAACACCCTCCTCCCACATCTATCCAAACAATTGGCCAGCCAGGGTAAACATGTGACGAGAGGCCACTATGATATGATTCGACCTCCTAAGTTACGTTAAGGAAGTGGAACTGATGGAAACACATCATACAAACATTCAACATCAGCATTAGAACCCTCAGGAACCAACCCAAACTTTCTTCCAAGCAGCCTCTGGGTCCCACTGAGATTTTGGATCACTTAACCCCCGACCATTCCCATGCTATAGGCCTGCCAACGTCCAGGAGGCTTTGGATGCTCACATGCTATAGGCATGCCAACGTCCAAGGACTATTTTGCTCAGTGTTGTGCCAACCTCCTTGGGATTTGAGCCACTTTTTTAGGCCTAGAACCTAGGTCACTGCCTAGAATTGAATGACATCTTCAGAACAGTAAAATAATAGGGAAATGAAAGTACAGATGCAATTATTTGGGTAAGACCTAGACTAGACCCCTACTAGCCATGACAGGAATTTCATCAAACATATCACGAATATGTAATCTACAGGTATAAATAACATATTTGAGTATAGGGGTCTCATAGTTAGTTGAGAATCGCTAAGAGGCATTGATGCCTCAACACATTAACTGTCATTTCATCCATTAGGTCATAGATATATTGTTCATTCATTTACAAGTAAAAACATGATGAGATCCATATATAGCTACTATCATAAAACATATACATAACCAGCATAATAGCAACATAAATACCCAGGAAATCACATCCATATAATCCTCATGTGAATCAATATAATACTCATAGAAATACAAGGAGAAATAACCTCACATTAATGATGGAAAATCCAAACCTGAGATGGGACTTGCACATTCTACCCAACCGTAGAATGGTCTAGCCAAATCTCTCTTTAGCCATTCACCCCCATGCCATATTCCAATCATGAATGTGGTATCTCATAGAACACATCAATCCAAAACCATCCAAGGCTTCCAGAGGCCAACTACTTCAACCCATCAAACAGTGATTCCACCTCATGGCCGAACTTTACAAAACCATCATCGGATCAGTCTCTATCCAAGCCTTCGAGGGCTCTAGAGCATTTGTTCCAACCAAGCTCTAGGACTAGTAACTCAACCCACAGCTTATACCAGGTTCCATAGTGTTTGTCCAACCAAGGCTCTAGGACTAGTAACTCAACCCACCAAGGACTCCAGAGAATTTTTCCAACCAAGGCTCTAGGACTAGTAACTCAACCCAAGTTGTTACAGGGCTCCAGAGTGTTTGTCCAACTAGTAACTCAATCCAAGCTAAGGAAACATGAGAACCAACCAAAATAAAACAAGGAAATAAACACACAATATCCATGGCTATCCAAGAAATGGCAAGGTTAGGCAAATCCACTGACAATCCTGGCCATCCTCCATGCCAATGACAAATCATAACCAACAAACCACTTGCATATTCCATGCATTCCAAAACTAGTGAGGAAAACATACACGCAACTTGGTACTTGCAAGCCAAATCCACTGTAGTTGTTGATCGTGATGTCCTCTTACGCTTTCCTTCTCTTCCTTTGCCTTCTTGCTCCAAAAATCCAAGTATGCCACACCTTCCAAGAGTGCTCCAAGAAAACTCTAAGTATCTAAGAATGAGAGAGAGAGGGAGAATAATGGGAGAGCTCCAAAAATGAACTGACAAAAGTTTGTGTACTGATCCTCAGAAGCCTTTTTATTAATGAGGCCTCTAGTTTCTCCATTTTCCATTATTTTCCTTCATTTTACTCCTCACATGAAACCTATGACCTTTCACCTCCCTTTTCTCCTAATTTCCATTATTTTCATAAATAAATGTGCCTAAACTGCCATTTTTCCTTTCCAAAGCCTTAGTCATTGCCTTTACCAATTTCCTTAGCCATTAATAACCAAATGAACACCCACACTAGGATGTCTTGCCTAACATTCAGCTTGGAATAAGTGTCCCATCAAACGTGGTTATAATTTTCCTCTATTAACTTTTATTACATGGAATTTTCACTAGGGATGTTACAAATGGGCTTTCCAACAGTGCAAGAGAGACCTCAAACAATGTTTGTATGCAATAGTTATGCCACCTAGAATTTGATCTTCTTGTTTTAACCATCATGATTTAAGAGGATTCCATGTTAGCCCCACTACTCATGGGAAAGGGGATAAAAATGTGAAAATGATGAATAATACTCTAGAAGGGTCAATATTTTAACCCTATTTAAGAGTTGAAATACTTAAAATTAACCACTAGTAGTCTATTGGGTTGGGTTATAGTTGAGTCACTAAAGGGGCTCCATTCTATTCAAGTGCATTTTGCTCCATAGACGAGTAGAGTAGTTGCATACCACAAGTCTCACTCTTTTTCATTTGTACCATTCCCTTTAGAGAAAGATAGAGTAAAGAAGCCTCACATTCCAACTGGGTTTTCTCCCGAAAGGGTTTCCCATGTCGTATCTTGTGTTACTGTGGTTTTGTGAGATTGCTCTATTTTTATATTTGCATGCATGCATAGTAAACAATAACTTAATAATTCTAGAAATATAAGTAAAAATTAACCCTCATAGTATAGATTTCATATTTCAGTAATTTTTTTATGGATCTGTTGTGATGAATTGTCTAGTGGAATATCCATGGTATTTTAAGGATCGTGGATGGATCATGGATCTGTTGTGACAAATAGTTCCTACCAATGGTGAAAATTGAAGAATACCTTTTTGGAATGTGATGTAGCACATCGATTGGAATTTCACTTCAAAATTATGTGTTCTTTCAAAATAATGAAAACTTTGTTGTGATGTGTTCTATAGCAGCTAGGGGATCACTACCTAGAGCAGAGAGCCCATCAACTACTGAGAAATAAAATTGTTGTAATAGGATGCATTACATAGATGAAAAATTTGTAGATATGTTTTGTATCACATGCTAGACTATGATTCATCACGTTTGATAATGTTTTATCATGGTTCGAACATAATTGATTAAGTTATACCATTGTTAAGCATGGTTGGCTATATTTGACTATGGGGAAATGTTAATCATGGTTTGACCTTGGTGTTTTATTTACATAATTTGCATTTCCTATAGGAAAATAAACTTTCATATCACCACTACAATGGGCATGGAATCCCTGTCAATGCTCAATACATCTAAGGTTGAAATGGATCTACATATACTAAGAGAAAAATCTCTATTTTATAAGTTAAGCAAGAAAATAATATATTATGAGGAAACATAGATTAGTTGTTTTGACAATGACATAGGTTCAAATGTGGGTAAGCCATGCCCCTTTCTTACATGGGATTTTGTTGATGTGGCTATTTATTGATGATGTAATCTGTGGAACATTATTGTAAGTGCTAGTTTTACTTCTATTATTGATTTCTTATATATATTGGATGCCAACTAAATATAGATTTGAAGCTTTAAGTATATAACTCAACACCCATAATCTAAACATGAGATATCAACCCTCATAATTTGGTGTCCAGGGCCCGAACTAGAACAAGATTCATTTCCATGAAGGTCAATATCTTAGTTTACGTAATTGAGAAATTTTGTTTTTCAAGTATGACATAAAGTGGGTGGAACAACTCCCCTACAATATGAATAAGAAGAATGCAGGACTTTCAAATGAAAAACATATTTGGGTAATGAAGGTGTGGACCAAACCTATCTTCAAGAATAAAGCTTGGCATAAAAAGTAGAATTTGCAATTGTGATCATGATTTTTCCCCTTGCCTCTTCTGAATGGTAGTAATTTAAATCTGACTTGCATCTATTAGAATAATTTTGTGCATTAATCAGAGTTAAAAGTAGTTGATCTAACCAACCAATTAAGCATATAATATTTGAAATATTTTTTTAAAACCCAACTAGAAAGGGTATAGTCACAATCCTTTAAAGGACATGTTTTTGGGGTCATTCTCTTCATTTCGTAGAGAGATGTTTTTGTTTTTTCCTTGTTCGAGGGTCATTACTTTCCCTCCAAGAATTGTTGGAATTTCCTTTTTAATAATGGTGTAATGAAAGTCTTAGAATGCTCGTACTTATAGAAAATGACACTTCCATTCTTTGGGCAAAGGTAAGCCACTTACAAACTAATGGGATATATCCCTTTGCCTTTATATAGAGAATTAATGTCCACTAAATACTTTTCCAAATCAAAGATCAATAGAGAGAGAGTCTACCTGAACTAAATAGATATGCCACAAAAAACTAGCACATTTATTGTCCATATTAGGTAGCTTCGATGTTCTACCACCAACAAGAAAATAGATATTGATTGCACATTTTGTTTAGTCCCCACTTAAAATTTTGAGTCTTATATTTTCACTAGAATGTGACAGAAAAATAAATGTAAGTTCCACTTACTTGACAAGATCTATAATCAAAAAATTCCCCTCCATTGAGGGAGACAAAAGAAAAATCTACGCAGAAATCTATCGAAAAGGTAATGCTAATAGCTACTCCCATCATTCAATTTTCTCTCTAATTTGTGGGTGTGCGTGTGTATATATATATATATATGATCTAATTAAAATGAGATTATTATTGTTCATGTTTGTGTATGTAGGTTTCCACAATTCTTCAATATATGTAGGGCACCAGTCTTGACTTGAGTGTCTGACATGCATCCATTTTGAAGACAATATGACTATGAGATGGAAGTAATTCTAAAAGCTCTTTCTCCCATGGTTTCACAAGCTTTTACTCTTATTTATGTTAGGGCTATTGATTTTAGATCATTTTGACTAGACTATGCAATTTCGTAAAGAACAACAATCAAAAATCACATTATATGCTTAACAAGTTGACTCTGTGAGGGGGAAGGAAAAGTAGGAATTTTACAACATTAAATCCATGAAAAGGAGTCTAAAATTATGAGGTGGTAATGACCTTACAAAAAAAAAAAAAAAAAAAAAAAATCTGAAAGACATTCATCACTTAGTATTTTAAATGTAGATAATGGTGGTATTAATAAGTTTCCATTTTCAAGATATTTTCTTCGTACTGGAGGTTATCCCATATTTTACAAAATTTGACGATTTTATTAGATCAATATATAATTTTCATCCTTTTGATACTTATAAAGTGGAAAAAATTAAGGAATCGACTTATAGGAGTAGTTTTATCGATGGGACCCGGTTTGGACAATTAGGGTCTAAAACCTTTTAGGCCTAGTTTGAGGCATTAAATGAATTTTTTGGGGGGGTGAAACATTATCAATTAAGCAAAGGACCTTCTGACGCTATTCTACACTGAAACACATTTCAAGCAACGCAAGCATCACAACAATCAAAGATCAGACATAAACATTATGCCTTTTAAAAGTTGACATATCATGACTAACCACCATAATTCAAGAGGATGCCATCTCAGCCATAGTTACTCATGGAAAATGGGCTAGCCTCATGGGCACTATTAATATACTCTAGAAGGGTTAAACTTATAACTCTAAATAAGAGTTGAAGGAGTCAATATTGACCCCTAGTTGGATGTGAGGTTGTGTTATAACTAGGCCACTAAGAGGAAAAGGGGTTCCATGCTATTTGAGTGAATTTTGTTTCATAGTAGAGAAAAGTAACTCAGAGTGGATAGATATATCTAGATGATCATCTAAAAAATACAACGACTATGGGTGAAATAAAAAGTGGAAGGAAAACATCTACTTCTATAAGAGGTTAGGAACTACATGTGGACAACAAAGATTTTCCTAATGGTTGTTTAACAAGATCAAAGGAGATGAGGTGATAACAGGTCACATATGGACGTGGATTGGCAGGGGAAACACATTATAGTGTAATAACTATTAATACTTGATAGTTTTGTTCAAATTTGGGTAGAGGAGGAAATAAGAATTTGACACTAAACCATTCTTGCATTGAAATGCATTTTGATTAAGTTCTTGAATGTTTTTAATCATCTAATGTTAACACTAAGAATCATGCAATCTAAGACATATATTTATTATACCTTCTATTGTATATCTTGTTTGCAATGTATTTGCGCCATCCTATAGAAGTCTTGAAGTAAATCATGTTGCTTACTAAGGATTATCAATTCTTATTTCACCAACTAGTGGTGATAAGTTCAATTTCCATAGAATCATATAATATGTGTTCACAATTTTTCAATTAGTGCACATGACTTCAATTCCAGAGACTAATATATTACAACGTAAATATTTAAATCTTACATAATTTTTTGTTAGTGATCATGTTTGCTTCAGCATCCTCGCTGGTAGATGTGATAATATTTAAAAAAAAATAGGACTAGTTTTTAAAAAATTAACTACAAATATACAATTCTTTTAATTATTTATTTGATTTAAAATTACACAAAAAAGAAAATAATTTCAAATTATGGAGAAGTGAGTGAATGAAGAAACCTTCATCTTGTTTGTCAATTCCAATTATTCCATGGTAGATATAACACATAAATTGGAGTTCATACAAATAATTGTTGTGGATCAACAATGCCTTCCTTTTTCTTTTTTAGGGTAAACAACTTGAGAATCAATATCTCATTTTTTATTATAGTATATGCAAATATTCAACTCTTATCCTCATGTTACTCTTGTGTGGGGGAGTGGTTGGTATTGGATTGGCTACTACTTCAAAGCATTTTTTTGTACAAGAATGCAATCAAAATTTAAGCCTTCTACTTCAACTAATTTCACCCCTATTATGACTAGTTCATTTATAATGGAGAACTCTAAAGAGGTTTGAAGCTTGAGGTCACAAATTTGGTCTCATTTTATGAAGCTTTTGTTGTAATTTGTGTAGATGTTTTTTACCCTCCTACTTCAGACTTGTGTTATTGGATTCATTTCAGCAAACAATGTGAGGTATATCTCTATTCTAATGATTTCTTTGTTTTTTACTTTACATAAATTGAAGATGATCATAAAGTTCTAGTGGAAAGTCCTAGGTTTCAGATAAGAGAAGATCTATCTTTTACAATAGTTACTAGTAATGAAAAAACCAGTATTTCTATCACAAAAGTGCTAGTGTCAGGTTGTCTTCCAAATATACCACTTGAGATCAATCTCAACCAAGATTTGTTAGAAAGAGAGATATAACAAACAAAAAATCATTGGAGTAATATTTTAGATTACAAAATATATGTTTCCCATATCTATCAACAAGTATGGCATCTTTATTGGTAATGTCCCAAGTAAGAGCTAATTAGATAAACTAGAAGAAATATTAGAACCCCCAACAAAAGCATGAGAGTCCTATCCAATGAAGAAGAATGATGAAGAAAAATACAAAGTAAAAACTCAGCACACATCATAGAAGGATAAAATTAGGGATAAGATTAGGACTAAGGATGGTTCTTTTAATTAAAAAAAATTAAAAAGGATTTGATATAGAGATAAGATTCATTATCTAGAGAGTTTCTTCTTAGCTGAATTGAAGGTTCGAATTTTTTAACTCAATTCCACCATTTGAATAGCTTGGACTGCTATGTATCGTGTGTTTTTTATTTAATTTATGGGTCCTTGGTTGTTTCCGTAGCTGTCCGGCTAGCTCAGCGCTTACCCTATGTTTACCTAGCTCGCTCAATCGTTTCCATACGCATAGGCTATGAAACCTTTAATATCATTAGATCGATGTTCTGTCAGCCACTTTCATCAATTTTTTTTAAATCAATGGATTGAGTTTTTATCAAATCTCATTAATGTTTTAAAACACTGATTGTGGAAATATAGATGTTATTTTTTTATATATAAATATTTCTATGTATTTTTAGTCATAATCATATATTTTATATGAAATTAAAAAACAGATTTTTGTTAGGTTGACAATAAAGATCCACATGGAATAGAGGGTGGGAGAGTTTGAATCTGTGTGTAAAACAATTTTGGATATAAAGAATGTGAAAATGCAAATTCTTATATAAAAAAGAGAGTTGTAAATTATATTTGTAATTTGAGAAATATAAATACCATAATAGTCGTTAGTAAAGTTGTTAATAAAAGTGTTTATTATGGAATAGGTCTTTTATAATTTGAATTTAATTCTTAATCTATTTAGATTTATTTTAATTTATGATCTATCAAGGATTTAGAGAAATCAAATCTCTTTTTATTTTAAAAGAGATTTTCACTTACTATCCATCATTGGGATGCCCATACTATTCAAGAGAAGATCTTCTTTAGAAACCAGTTTATCCCTGTGATGATATCGGTAGGTGTGCACGCACAAAGCCATGTGCACAAACTACAGTAATTTCCCATGGTTTTGATTGGAAGGTTCCATTGAAAGTATGATTAGTCTCTAGAGAAGTGTGAATGCATTAAATGATCATGGTCATGGTTCAAATTAATCAGTTGATTTGGCCTTGATTGTTGATTAGTAGTGGATCAAATTGGTTGATGTTCAAATGGTTGATCTGGTCCATGGATGTAGCGCAAGGTGTTGTTGGTAAAGTGTTATTGAATGGTTCGATCTCAAGGTTTGAATGTATGTGAATTGAGCACAAAGCATTTACATGTAGTTGTTAATGTATGGTTAATCAATCAAAGGCTGGGCGCTCTTGGGTTTGTATTCGAACGTGACAATCATAGGCTTCAGCAGTGGAGGGAGCATAGGGATTCACTCCATGAACCTCTAACATATCACGTTTGTTCATGGCATACTAAACAATACCCCTAATTTGACTACAGGTTGGAAAATCCCTTTAAAAATCACAGTATTTAACCCCTACCAATACGAACCCAATACACCTTCCCAATTTAAAAATCCCCTATTTTAACTAGATATTGTAAGTATCCATTTTTTCATTAACATTTTTTATACCCCTTTATATTTTTCCATTAACTTTGAGCTCCATTTTTTAGACCTGCCAATATAAAACCGTTTACCCCCAATATATTATGTCATTTTTTCCTCAATATATATCCCACATATGAACCCACTTGGTATGGTATTTCTCTCATAGTGAAGCCCCCATGGGAGGGAGAAGGATGCTTGGGAAAATGTTCCAAACTTCATTTTTCTCTGAGTGTTATCCAAGTTATCAGGAGTATAATTGAGAGATTGTAGATAGAGATAATGAGGATGACTTAACAAAAATGGATATGGGTGGCAGGCCAAGGGCAGTCTCCATCGTTGGGACTTTGAGATGGAAGAAGAATGGGAAAAATATAATGAACAAAAGGAAGCAATGCCTAAAGTTGTGTTTCAGTTTGGGATGAAGACCCAAGATGGTCATAAAATGAGGAAGCAAAATAAAGACCAGAAACTAAATAAAGAGTTACATAAAATCAACAAAATTTTGGATAGAAAGAAATAGGAGAAGACAGATGCCTATGATGAAGGTGGTGGTCATTATGATGATGAAATTCAACCAAGGAAGCGACTTCGTGAATGAGGAAATTTATCATCCATTGCTTTTGCCAAAATTTGTTCTTATGAGTGCTTACATGTAAAGGTTCACTCTTAGCTGGGAATTGTAAAACAAACATGTAGAACATTCCTCTTAGCCATGGAAGCCTGATTCACGAGCCTGGGAAGAGAAAGTCCATATGGTTAGCATCCTTCGAAACGACACTAGGTAATGGATCATTATGTTTAGTGCCTCCACCATATGTGTGCTAAAACACGTTAATGAAAGAATGGTATATTAATATTATCTTACCACCCCATATGAACTAGTAATATTTACTTATTTATAATCTAAACTATAATCTAGTCAAAAAAACGAAAAACACATTTAATCTAGTCAAAAAATGAAAAACACACTACATTCATATACATCTCTATTAACCTATCTTTGCATCATTTCGGTACAAATGCTAATATATACTCATTATATATATTTTTATAGCATTTAAAGAGTGTAGTAAAAAAAATAATAATAATAATTAAATTCAAAAAAAACACAATATTATAAACAAAATATTAATAAGAATAGAAATAAAATATATTAAAAATTCATTCTTATAATTATAAAAATATTAATTATTAGATTGGAGTATAGGGATGTTTAATATTAATAAGAATTTAGAAATAAAATAATATAAAAATATTAATTATTAGATGGAGTATAGGGATAAGAGAAATGGAGAGTGCATAGTTGTCATCCCATTGAACATACATGGTAGGGGACGTGGCCATGTGCCACACGAGCACACCTAGTAAGAGACGTGGCCATGTGCCCCACACACATGGTAGGGGCCATGGCCATGTGCCACACCCAAGGCCCTCCACCTACATTAATGAACTTTGCACACAAGACAATGACAAACTCAGTACAAGTTTTATGAAAATGTGGAAATGGGAGTGTATCATTTTGATAATGTTCAGTCTTGGAAGATTGAAACTTCTCATGAGCCTAGTATTGGACCTACCTCCCATGTTCAGTGTTGGAAGATTGGACATACCTCCCATGTAGCACCCTCATCATTCTTGAAAGCAATTATTTATTCTACAGAAGGATCGATCTCACCACATGAAAGTTATTAATTGTATGTTTCAAGTCTCAACAAGTGGTGCATCAGCGTATTCATGGGTTCGAATTTCCTCACCCCCTCACTCAGTAATGAATTACTTTTATCCTTCGATTATTTACATTCGTTATTATTTGTTTCTTTTGTTTTACACCCCTTTACCTGCAATATACATAAATAAATGAGAAATTAATTTTCATGTAAAAAATTATAACATTTAAGAAAACTATTATTTAAATAATTTTTTTTTAATATTATATGGTAATAGTAAAAAATATTATAATAAAATTTCACTATATCATAAAATATAGTAAAATAATGAAGCAAATGAAATGGTTTTCTTAGTTGGCATCTGACAATACAATTTCGAGTGAGATTGTGATTTATTATTATTTAAAATGCACTTTCAAATGTATAAATGGATTCAACACCTTGAAAAACTCTTGAGGCACTCAAACTTTGCAAATTAAACAACTTAAACTTATAATTCTTAAAAAACTCTATCGGATTTGATTTTCATAAGCTAAAGTTTTTTTTTAATGTTATGTAGATACAAGATCTTATTACGTAGTTTTTCTAAGGAATACATTAGGAATCGTTTTGACATTGTAGGCAAAAGTAGCCATAAGAATAGGCTAGCTATGGTATGGGTCTCTGAATGTAGTTTAATTCTTGAACATGAAGACTTATGTACCAGTACTGGCCTAGATATCATATGTTTTATTAATGAAAAAATATACATGTTCCTTTGAATAAAAAAATCTCTATAGAATTTTGTAAAAAATAACCAAAAAATGTGCCTACAAAAGGGTCATTTTGTGGAGAAGGGAGACTAGCTGAGGAGAGTGATGTTGCAGTATTCTAGAGTTCTGCAAGGATACAATGATGAACTATGTCCCACCACCATGTTTGGTTCTACTTGTACAAGTTTCTTTCAACTAATAGCGACGACTATGGATGGTTTAGGTCAGTGCTTGTGGACTTGTAGATACTTTCATAATGTGGAGGGTCAAAGGAGCTCAATGCCAATGACAGACTTGGCCTTTCAAAATATTTCTTAGAATTGGCTTGCATAAAGTTTGAACCTAGACACAAAACTGACCTAAGGAGAACACCAACATTTTTAATAGAGGATATTTTTTCTCATCGTGAATGAAGAAATAATACCTTACAGGTATACAGTAATCCTCTTACTCTCTCTCTCGATATTTTCCTCTGCACTATATTACTTCTTGGATATACCCTGTTCCTTCGAATCTTGTGATATTGGGGCCTAAGCTGAAGTTGTGGCTGATTTTTTTCTGTGATCCACTCCCCTATGGCATATCCCCACTTCTTTAGGCAAAGTGGGTACAAAATGATTTTTTTCATATTTTTATTAAAAAATTTAGTAGGAAATATCTCTCTTTTTGGACCAAAAACACAAATTTGGTCTCTTCTTTAAAGCAGTCTATTAATCTGAAATAGGGAATACCCACAGCATTTCAATATATGCAATTTAATGGAAAGGTCATCTGCTTATATTAAAGACTACAAAATCTCAAAAACCTCAGCCACCATTCTGAATTCAAGATTACGCGGGGGAGATCTTGGTGTTAGGGCATCAAATGGAACTCCAAACTTCTTTAAGGATGCAGTACA
>APFE031592201.1:925-27732 GCA_000404065.3 Pinus taeda | reverse complement strand
AATGTTAGAGGAAAAAATAATCTTTTGTTTAGATTACAAATTCCTTTAACCTATTTACATGTCTAAATTCCTTCAAATTGTTTATGTGACTCAATGGACCCCTACTTAGAGTTGTTTGGGATAATCGTCCCTTGCCAGAAACTCCTTTAGTTGAAAACATTGAATAGAGCACGTTGCATGTGCACGAGTGTGTATTCCAAAATTCTTTGTACCATATGTTTCCATATTGGCTAGGGGCTCATGTTGATCCACGTTGCCTCTCCTGTAAACTACCTTTAGGAATAAAACCCCCAAAGTTCAACATGTTCATAATTTAGTTATGTTAGAAAAATATGTTGATTTTCTAAAGAAAGTAGAACATTGAAACCAATCTATAACGATTTCTATTAGACTAATTGAATCTCAAAACCTTGAGACTCTTGCAGGATGTGGTTAGGTTAGAATAGTAATCTACACCCATTTTTATTGGATTAATTGAACTTTGAAAATATAATACTTTTGAAACACATGAATAAGTTAGGAAAGGGCTCCTCGAGATCTCTTTCATGCTACAACCATCTTCATCTTCCATAGAAGTTTCCAATGAGGCCCTTGTTTCCCACTTGCAATTAGTTTCCTGCCAACTTCCCGAGATCAGTACTTCTAATTTCGCCATGTTAAAGGCCTTTCTCACTAACACCACATCTTTTTCATAATTTGTAGGTATAATTTGTAGGTATGGGTAACATGAGATCTCAATCCCATTGAACAAATGAATATATCCCTCTCCAAATTGTAAGAGATTGAACATAGATGATCAACTTGAGTTCAACTCCAACATGAATGTATGTCTAGGGGAGAAGGCCAAGCAAGCATTAATAAGTTTCTAAAATGTATCCATCTATTCATTCATGAGGATCCCAGACATCTTAGGCACCATGTCCTTGTTGACATATGAAGTTTTTTACACTTCACCAACAAACCATGGAATCTCACTAGGCATGTGAGATAATGGGGCTAGGAACAGTGTTTTACCCCCTAATTGTTTTGACTTATTGTTCATTTACATAATTATTTACAAGAGGGATAATATAAACAATGAAGTACATACTTGAAAATGGAATAAAAATTGTAATACTTATAAATTTTTACAAGAACGAGATAAAACCATGTACAGATGAATAATGAATAACAAGAAATCGAAAAAATATTTGAGCCCATAGCACTGAAACTAAAATTTTTCCTTATGAGAAGATTAAAGTAATGCTTCTTTAGACTAAAGGCTATGCAAGCATGTAGAAAACTACTTCATAAATATATAAATAAATTTTAGTGAAATTTTTCATGTTATAAAAATGAAGTTTCAGAAAGACATGCACAAAAAATGGCTGAAAATGATTTGTTTTTATTGATAAATGAAAGTACAATTGGTCATTTGGATAGTCCTTACCAGAATTATTGTCTAGAATTTAATTCAGAAGTGTTTATGATGTTAAAGACTTGTACACAAACAATTAGAGGAAAAAAATATAATAAAGCAACATTAAGAACCCTTTGGGCCATTGTGGTATGATTAAATCAGGAAAGATTCTCTACAAATCAATTTAGATATTAGAACTTGCATTAAATCCAGACCTTCTATAAGTAAATATAAATGCTAGAAATACAAGAAAACCTAAATAGAACATATAAATAATGGACGAACATTCTTTCCTTCTTGTCTCTCATTTGAAAGAAATATGTTGCCACCAATAGGTCAACCTCTTTTACTCACAGAAAAAATAAATTAAAGGAAAATAATGACAACTTTTAGCTGGTGCACACCTCCTCACAAATGATGGATATTTTCCTTCATAGTATCCTTCCCTTTTGTACCCTCTTGAAACAATTAGAGAGACTCGTTGTTTCAGGATCGATTTCTCTTCAGTGTATTTTTTTTAAATATATTTTATTATCATTTGGGAAGAATATTTATAAAGGATTCTATTTTTAATAAATTAACTTTATAGAATGCATTTTGTGGTAGGTG
The DNA here is from genome assembly GCA_000404065.3 of Pinus taeda. Lineage (NCBI taxonomy): Eukaryota > Viridiplantae > Streptophyta > Pinopsida > Pinales > Pinaceae > Pinus > Pinus taeda. The sequence continues at coordinate 25,724 of APFE031592201.1, read as the reverse complement.
GGGTCCCTCTTATGTCACCCTTCTGACTCTTGTGATCTATTCTTGGAAATTACTGGGGGGAGGGGGGAAGGGGGTCAATCAATCATATCTTCCCAATTTTTAGCTCAACTTAATTTCCCTTTTCTATTATTTTCTTATGCAACTAATGACTTATGTATATGTTCAATTATTAATGGTTCCTTTTACATTTACCAAGGATAAATATTTGCATATATACTTATTCACAATTCAAGAGCATTCACACAACAACCAACACAACAACACATGAAGACAACAGATATAAGTGGAATCCCATAAGCGAAAAAAACACAGATTTTTTGTTGAAAGTGATGTGAAGGAAAGCTCCTACTTTTCTATTACATCAATATTTATATAGGCTCCAACCTACAAGAGGCTACTATCTCAAGGAAGCTCTAACTCCGACAAATTTTCTGCAGGCTACAACCTAGACGAGGCTCCTTCCTCAATAGGATACAACATGTTCTTTATCAACCTACAACTTGAAAGGAGACTACAATCTCCCAATCACTATACAAATTCAAGTTTTCTAGTTTTTTTATATTAATTTTTTCTTTCAAGTTTGTTGCTAATCTTTTCTACTTCTCTTCTTCAATTTTTTTTTTGTTAGGGTCAAAGCCTAACCCTTTTATTTATGTAATAAGCCCAAGGGGCCTAGTTAATATTTAGTTGAGTCAATAAACCCTGTAAGCGGCTATCCACATTAATAATAATTGTAAGTGGTTGACCTTATTTATAGAAAATGGACCACAATTAGTTGTAAATGAGGCATAGTTAATAAATAAAGTGGTTAGCTTGTATTATGCAAGGGACCACTAGTAGTTATGGTTTTCGATTTCATAAAGCTATAAATAGTCATAGATAGCAAGGGAAGAGTAATCAAGTCTTATTTTAATTGAGCTCTTCTTTGTTGGAGGTGCCCCCTCGAAGAGGCAAGTGAACATTGTATTCTTCTTCTGGATAATAAAATATCTTTGCAGCTTGTCTCAATTCATGTGATATTTCTGCATGTTGGGCTATATTGTTTTGTATTTCTGGCATTCTGTTTTTCTCAAAAGTTAAGTGCATAAAAAGTGGTATCATAGCACTTTCTAGGGCCAACTGTACATCCAATTTTTGTAGAATTATTTTTAGGCTAGAGACATGTTTTTACGTCTTTAAACCAAGGAATCTGTCATTGAGCGCATAAACCCATGGATTTTGGGAGACATGGACGCAGGAGCTAAAATAGGTGGTCATGCTTGTTGGAATCCATTATAACCCCTATGAGTACCCTTGTGAGTAGTAGTGCATTAGATAGAACCACACACAGACTACACGTTCACGTACCCTTGGGTGTATTGGAAGCCTCCCATAGGGTAATTTGAAACCTAATCTTAGATAAATTGTTGACCATATTGCTGCTATAGTACACTGAGAACAACATTAGGGGAGATCACTCACACATAAAATATGGTAGTTGGGTAGTACGATTAAGGGTACGGTCAATCCTCCTTAGTTAGTGCCCTAAAATATTGGGTTGAGTACTATTGCTAGAGCCCTGTGTGCATTGTGATCTGTAGCACCTAACACTCCCTTGAGACCATAGTTCCCTCAACTATCTAAATATCACTCCCTACAATTTTGTCCATATCAGATCCAATAGTTGGTGTTCGACCACTGCTATCTAGATCAGATCCTATAGTTGGGGTTTTGTCACTGCCGTACAAATCATATTCAACAGTTGGGGTTTTCATAGAACGGATCAAACTCTTAGTGCAATGAAGGTTTTGGCTTCCATAGTCGATATTAGATTGTCACAACACATTCTACAATACCAAGACTTTGGGATTTCTGTCACTACAATCCATGGCCAATTTTCGCAAGATATTTGGCAGCATTAAGCATTTTGGATTTTGACCACCGCAATATTAATTAGTTAGGAGTAAAAATCCTTTTGGAGTAAAACAAATAAAATTTTGGGGCCATCTCGGGACGTTTTCTGGAGAACTACCCCATAATATTTAGGATGATGTGTTGATCACAGTGGTACCATTCACCTGTAAACCCCCAATTTTCATGCGGTCCCATTTTTTTCCTGACATGACTTTTAGTGACCCACATCACTAGAGTCCTGAGCTTTCCTTCTTTCCAACCATACTACTCTTAATTAAGATAATTTTTTTTTACTGAGGCCAGTGTATGTATGATACCAGGTCTCAAGTTATGGTTGTGGAGTAGGCATTAGAGAGAGTTGAAATCCTTGAGAAAAAAATTAGGTGAATACCAGACTTCCCTTCCCAGCAAAATTGTAGAATCATCGGCTACCTCGCAGATAACTTGCGAATCCATAAGGGAAGAACCTAACTTTGATGCATGCATAGAAGGAGAATCCATCCAATGCATTCACTTCCATGGAGGTCACCAATATTCGATCCACCAAACAACCAAGATAGGTAGGTACAAATTTGATGGCTCTAACCCGACAATATGGGTGACACAAATGGAACAATATTTACGCCTTAATAATATCTTGGAAGAGGAAACTAAACTACATGTGGGATATATTTACTTGGACTAAGAGTGATGGCAGTGATTATAGTTGCATCAAAAATTCTATCAAGAGAGGCCAACTTGGAACATGTTCTTAAAAGCCATTTGTGACTGCTTTGATCCAGAATCTCACTTTCTAGGCCATCTCACTAATCTCAAGAAAACAATTACAACATGGGACTACATTGCAACCTTTGAACAATTGGACATCTGAATTGAAGTACTAGGATATGCTTTTTACTTGGAATGTTTCATTAGTGGCTTAAAGGAGGTTATCAAAGGCCATGTTAGAATGCATCAACGAGTGACTTGGTTGGAAGCATGGAACAAGGCATTAGAGGTAGAAGTCTCTTTAAATGACCAATCCGATTGACCAAATTTGATCACATGGGCATGTCCCACCCTAGCTACAGGCCCCACCTAAAGACTTAAGGTTCAAAAAGTGTCATCAATAGAAATGGCAGAAACAAGGAAACAAGGACTTTGCTATTATTGTGATGACAAATACTCCACGAAACATAAATGCAAGGAACACAATTCTTTCATATTGACACTACTAAACATACTCTACCAATGAAGCTCCATCCAATGAAGTGACTGAGGAGGAAGAGAGTGAACCCCTAACAAACTTGGACATTGATACTCCAGCAACACTAGACGAGTCGGTTATCTCACTCCATGCCCTTGCTGACATTTCTTCTCCCCAAATTCTTAAAATTCAATGTTTTATTAAACATCATCCCATAGTGGTGTTGATTGATAGTGGCAACATGAATAAATTTGTCCATAAGAGAGTAGCAGAAGTATCTCATTGTTTTTTTAAGGTAGTATCTAATTTCCAAGTCCTTATCGTTGATGGGGGGACCATCAAATGTGAAGGCCATTGTGAAAATATTAAGCTTCAAATGGGGGATTATCACCTCAAAACCCACATGTTTTCCATTGAAATGCGTGGTTGTGACATTTTACTTGGTGCTAAATGGCTCCACACACTGAGCCCTATGACAATGGACTTCCAGGAGTTATATATGAGCTTTACGCAGAACTACCACACACATACATTATGGAGACTCCAGGCATGTGCTTCTACTACCATCAACTCACATCAAATGGAGAATATTTTAAAAAAGGGTTATCATGGGATAATAACACAATTTAATGCCATTAATGCCATTGAATCCACTCCCCCCCATTCATCCTAATACGCAACAAGTATTAGATCACCACCAGTGGGTTTTTGACAGACCTAAGGAGCTCCAACCCTCCTGGGGTGAACATGATGTTAGCATCCCTTTTCTCTGGTGTACCGAGTCAACAAATGTCTGCCCCTATCAATATCCTTTTCCCGAAAGAATGAAATTGAAAAAATAATCAAGGAACTCCTTGAAGATGGTGTTATTCATCCCAGTACCAACCCTTATTAATCTCTAGTGGTCATGTTTCTCAAGAAAGATGGTGAATGATGAATGGTTGTCCAAAAAGTCTTTAGGGCCCTTAAAAAGATCACCATCGAGGAAAATTTTCCTATCCCAATAGTTAATCATCTTCTTGATGAATTGCATGGCGCCAATTTTTTTACCAATCTGTACCTTCGTTCAAGCTATCACCAAATACATATGAAGGAAGTTGACATTCCCAAGACAACCTTTCGAACTCATGAAGGTCATTATGAATTCCTGGTCATGCCATTTTACCTTTGTAATGCCCCATCTACTTTTCAGAGGCTCATGAATCACCTTTTGAAACCATATCTCAGTAAATTCATCCTTGTTTTTTTTATGACATTTTCATCTACAACATAACATGGGACACTCACCTTAGGCATGCTGACTATGTATTGCAACTACTCCAAGGTCATAAAATATTTGTCAAATTATCCAAGTGTTCCTTCGACATGGAAGAGGTAGAGTGTTTGGGAGACATTGTGGGTCATCAGGGAGTGAGGGTTGATCCAAAAAAGATTCATGTAATGCAAGGCTGGCTCCAACCAAAAACCTTGAAGAGATTAAGGGGATTATTGGGTATCACAGGCTACTATCACAAATTTGTCTACAATTATGGATGCATTTCCTAAACCCTCACTAATTTTCTCAAGAAAAAAATCATTTCTTTGGATTGATGCAACATAGAAGGCATTTTTGGCTCTCAAACAGGCCATGTGCTCAACTCCAATATTGGCCCTATCAGACATTACAAAACCGTTTGTGATTGAATTTGATGTTGTGGGTGCAGGCATTGGTACAATATTAATGCAGGAAGGTAGACCATTTTCTTTCATGTGTCAACAAATTAGTGGCAAGAATCTGGGTCAATCTACATATGAGAAAGAAATGATGGCATCATACATGTAGTAGGCAGTTGGAGACCATAATTATTGGGGCATCGTTTCGAAATCTACACTAACCAGTATAACTTAAAATATTTCCTTGAGAAACATCTATCATTGCCATAAAAAAAAATGGATCCCAAAAAAGTTGGGAGATGATTATGATATAACTTACAAGAATGGGCATGACTATCGCACCAATTTTAGGATGAAGGCACTATTTTATCCCTTTCTATACCCATACTAGAATGGATTGAATAGGCCCATCATGAATGGTTCTCCCACCTGTTTCTGTCCAATCTCATTAATATATTAAGAGAAGATTATAATTCATCATAGGAATACTCTTGGAAGGATCAGGTTATTCACTACAAGGATTGGGTATTGTTATCCTCGACCTCCAACCTCAAAAACTACATCTTGGAAGAGTTGCACTCCTCTCAGATCACAAGACATTCATGATTTCAGAAGACTTACGCATGAGAATGCCACTCATTCATTTATACTAACATGCAGAACGAAATTTTTAATTATGTAGCGAAATGAGATGTATGCTAGCACAACAAAGGGGAAACGACCAAGTTACTAGGAACCTTACAACCATTGCCACTCCCTGCTTCCATTTGAAAAAATGTTTCAATGGATTTAATTATACCTCTCCCAAAGTGAGGCAACAAATAAATCATCATGGTGGTTAGTGAAAAGCTTTATAAATATCTCATGTTTGTGCGCTACCACACCCATTTACCCCAAAATTGGTGGCTCAAGTTTTCATGGACCAAATATTTGAACTACATGGCATGCCGACTTCCATTATGTTTGATCAAGACCCCACTTTCACTAGAAAATTTTGATAGGAAATTTTTAAGCTAAACGGCACGCAAATCTAATTGAGTACAAATTATCATCTTCAAACCAATGGTCAAATAGAAGCAGTCAACAAATGTTTAGATACCTATCTGCGGTACTTCACTTCAAACAAGAAACATCAATGGGTACAATGGCTTCCTTTAGAATGGTGGTATAATACTGACTATCATGAAGCCACCAATATGATGCCATACGAGGTAGTGTATGTCCAACTCCCACCTTCACTAACTTATTATATCCCCAAATGCTCCAAAGTTCATGGATTTGATTAGATCCTACAGAACTGTGATGCCATGATCGCTCATCTCAAAGATAATCTACATTAAGCTTAGAATCCAGTGAAGAAACAGGTCAACCAACATCATTATGAGGTTAATTTCAAGTAGGTGACTAGTTTTCCCTGTGACTCCAACCTTATAAGAAGACCTCTCTCAAAGAAAAGGGCTTCCAGAAACTAGCACAAAAATTATATGGGCCTGATTAGGGACTATAGCATATATGAGTAGTCGTTTCCAAATTGGCCCTATCGGCTACTTCAAAAATCCGCTTAGTATTCCATGTATCGTTCCATAAGAAAGTCGTGGGGAACAATTTTTGGGTTCAAACAAGTGTACTAGAATTTGATGAGGAAGGCTCACTTTGGCTCTGACCTGAATGGGTCCTCAATACTCGTGAAATATATCTCTGCAACTGCACGATCAAGGAATTCCTCATCAAGTGGAAATAAACCTCTCTAGAAGATGCGACATGACAACCAACGACTATTCTTCATCACTTTCCATAGGTTTAGCCTTGATGAAAAGACTTCTTTTGATGGGGGAAAGCATGTTAGGGTCCAACCCTAACTGCTTTATTTATGTAATAAGCCCAAGGGGCCTAGTCAAAGCCACAGTTAATTAGTTGAGTTAGTAAAGTCTGTAAGCGGTTATCCGCATTAATAATAATTGTAAGTGGTTGGCCCACTTTATACAAAAGGGACCACAATTAATTATAAATGGGCCATAGTTAATAAATAAAGTGGTTAACCCATATTATGCAAGGGATCACTAGTAGTTACGGTTTTGGATGTCATAAATCTAAAAATACTCATATATAAAAAGGGAAGAGTCACCAAGTCTTATTGTAATTGAGATTTGCTCTATTGTAGGTTCCCCCCTCGAACATGCAAGTGAACATTGTATTCTACTTCTGAATAATAAAATATCTTTACAACTTGTCTCAATTCATGTGATATTTCTATTTTTTGGGCTATATTGTTTCGTATTTCTAGAATTCTAGTTTTCTCACAGGTCAAGTGCATAAATTTTCCTCTTCAACTACTTTTCTCTTATTCTCCTCACTAGAATGTTTCTCATGAGCCCTCTCATATAAATTTCTTAACACCAAAAGTCATTTTTTCATTCAACAATGTATATTTTATAAGAATTGCTTATTGGCTATTTCTACTATGTAGGGATACAAAATGATGAGTTGTCTCTTGGCATTCTAAGGTCATTCACAATCTGCCTCTTCATTTTCAAATATAAAAATTACAATTTTGTAATATAAAATATAGTTGGAATAATATAGGCCAACAATAATGATTTCAAAACACAAATCTAGAAAAAAAAATTCATGTTTGTATTAACTACATTTTTCATATTTATACCAGCTACATGTTAATGCCTTTTGAGGATTGTTGTTAACAAAAGCATATGTTTTGTAGCTTATGTCTCAAGATATCATGTGCCATTTTTCAATTTAACTGTACGTGGTACATTAATATAATCAATTAACATATTTAACAATGTTCAACGTTAAAAATGATCAACATAGTTAACAATGTCATCCTTTGCACTTCACATTACTTATCATCCTTTGTACTTCAGATCACTTATCAACCTTTCCATTCAAAGCAATATTTCAACAATGGAAATCCACCAATCAACATGAATTAGACTTAACCCAGTCAACACCAATTAGATTAATGACATCAACCATGCTTGACATCATCATTTGGCATCAATTCCCACATTACAAACATTTTCCCACTTCGCATTGATGGCAACATTGTGATTCATTCTCCTCTTTGTCCTAGAAAATAATGCCTATTTTTTTGCTTGTATATCTCTAGTGAATTCTCCCTTTGACATCAACAAAAAGGGCTTCTGAGATGTCTATAGCATACATTTTGATGTTCTAATTAAAAATTTCTAAGAGACTTCCATAACCCTATTGACATGCAATCAACTCAGCTATTCACATGAAATGATTCAATTTGTTCCATATATTTTAATTTTTTTTCACATCAACCACTTAGAGGAAATTAGGACTCCAAATGAGCGTTGCTTAAAAAATGTTTCAAAAAAATGTTTCGAAAATAAATGTTGTTCTCAATTGACATATGGATATAATGCAAGCATTGATATATAATGCAAGCTTCTCTCTTAAATCTATGGATTTCTGAACAAATCTACAGGAACAAAGATCTCATTGAGAACCCTAATTGAGGAAGAAAAATCTAATTTATAACTACATCAACAATTAATGCAATCTCGACACTGCTATTCAATATCCAATGATTAACAAAAGTCATTTCTCCAAGGCATTATCAATAACATTACCAATGACATTAACAAATGGATAAGTGGTTTGCCTCTCAAGAAGAACGTAAAGCCTTATTGTGCATATATTATCAATAATAAGAACAAACGGAATTCTAGATTACTATGGGAAACATAACCAAATGTACTCTAGTAGGGAGAGGCACCATAACCTTTCAAATGGAAGTAGGGACCAACATCTGAGCCACCAATCTTCTGCATGTGCCATTATTACTAATGAACTTGATTTTAGTGTCATAGTTACAGGACAAGGGATACGATCTACACTTCATAAGAAATAAAGTGTACGTCAAGTATCCATGTTGGAAGAAGAAGAGACAAATTGGGATTCAGAGCAACAAATTGTATAGGTTCCAGCTTAAGTCACCAATGGCAGTGATAGGTAGCGAATATAATGCTGAAAAGGAACGAAATGAATTATGGCACAAGAAAATGGGACACTTACACAATGGAGAACTGAGGATGCTCACAGAGACTGTTACAGGAGTACCAGCTCTTAGTAGTGAGCATGATGACTTATACCAAGGATGCTTACTAGGGAAGTATGCTAAAGAAGCTTTCTCCAGAAGAAACAATAGAGAAGAATGTGTATTGGGATTGATACACTCAAATATTTGTGGTCTAATGTCCATAAGAGCTATTATTGGTGGAAAATACTTCTTCACTTTTATAGATGATTACTCTAGAAAAACCTGGATATATTTCTTAAATACCAAGGATGAGGTCTTTAATCGATTTAGAGACTTTAAGGATCTCGTTGCGAATATGACAAGGAAAATGATAAAGGTATTACATTTAGATAATGGTGGAAAATATGTGGATAGAGACTTCATAGGTTTATGCGCAAAGCAGGACAACAATAGAGAGTAGACATCTCCATATAATCTGGAGCAGAATGGAGTAATAGAGCAGGAAAATATAAGTATTGTTGGGGTAGCCAAAGCTATGTTGAATGATTACGATATACCTAAGTATTTATGGTAGGATCTTGTAACAAAACAGTGTATATACAGAATAGAACTCCTCATAGATCATTGGGGAAGAAAACACCTGAAGGAGTCTTCACAAGGAAGAAGCCAGAAGTCAGTCATATTAGGATATTCGGAAGTGTGGCATATTGTCACATTCCAGATGAGAAGTGCAGTAAACTGGATCAAAGTGCAGAAAATGGGTATCTCATAGGATGTAGCGAGACCTCAAAGGCATACAAAATCTACATTTCTAGAAGCAGGAATATTGTAGTGAGACGAGATGAAAAGTTCATGGAGGATAGAGCTTTTAGGAAATCTCGAGAGATGCCTGCAAAATATCAGACAGAAGATTTTCAACTAGTCAAAGAGAAGCAGAGGTAGCAAGGAGGATAGGCAGGAGGACTAACACCTAGATCAAGTACAGTGACAGGCGAGTGCGACCTCATCGAGAAGATGAAGGAAAAGTTCAAACTTGTCAAGAAAGCACGTGGGTATTCTATTTCCAGTATCGCTGACCCCGCAATGAAGGTGACCACTCAAATTTCGGCTAGCAAAGTAATGAGAAAGTGCCGCACGCATGAGATGCTAGCACCAGTGGTTTTGTTAGTAGCTCAGTGCATGGAGGGTGTACAGTTCAACTAGGCACACTACCTATGCAGTGAGTTCCTTGCAAACTATCGAGAGGCATCAGACCAAATCAAGAATTTCTATTATTCCTGGCTATTACTGTCAGTTTTGCTGGTCATGTGGGAGTTGCCGGGGGACAATCAGTTTCCTCCGATTGAGACAAATTTACTAGAAGCAATGAAGTTTTATTTGCTATGGGCCACAAAGGATGCTGCGCGAGTTCAAGAAAGTAAATTTTTTTGGGTATTGATGGATATGAGCATTCATATGGCCATCAACCGAAAGTTGCTTTTTTCACCAACCGTTTTTGAGTAGTTATCTAGGTACGCAGAGTTCAAAGCGGACTTTGATCTCGTTTACATCCGAGCACTGAAGGATCTGAATTAGAAATGGTATGATCTTCCCTAATTGGCTATGAATGATTCCATCGTCGAAGTCCTTAAGCATTGGCTAGCTAATTGGCAAACATTATCAGATTTGGCCACCAAAACTAGCAACTCTGTAGAGTAGCAAAAGCAAGCAGCCCGATTAAAGATTCAGCAGTTGACAGAAAAGAAGAAGAAGGAGACGGAGGAGAAGGCCCATGCAGAAGTGGAGAGGCCACCAAGGAGCAAGCAGAGTAAGAAGAGCGCAGCTCTGACAGAAGTCAAAAGTCTCCTTCACCCCAAATGGAGGAAGACGAACAATCAGAGTAGGGTGGTGAAGATTTGCATAGCACTCATTTTGGCATAAAGTGACATAGGGAGCAAGAAAAGGAGGGATAGAGAAAGAAGACCAAAGCCTCCAAACCTTCATGGAGGGTGACATGGATCATATTGGAGACAAGGTAAGGGACACGACAGTAGAACTGCTGCAGTAGTTTGAGCAGTAGCAGAAGCAAGCATTGGTCGCTATATAGATGGGTTTGCATGACTTGTATATCCCAACAACTAGACTACAGGCAAAGGCAGAGCAGAGCAACACACCATAAACTAGTTTGGTGTTGGGGACCACTGAAGCATCAGAGTTGGTTCGCTCCTTGGATCTTCAAGCTGTCATGCTGCTTGATGGAGCTCTGAGCATGGAGGCGAATGCTCACAAGGTTACTATTACCACTTTAAAGAATATGGGTCTAAACTTGGCCATGCTCCCTAGCGAATTTATTCACACACTACAAGCATGTGTGATTACAAAGATCAGTGCCCAGGAGCAGCGTGCACTAAGCATGATCAGTGAGCAGAAAGTCAACAATGAGCATATGTTCATTGAGAGGATAGTAGTGCTGGAAGCATGGAAGAAGGTTCAAGAGAAGAATGAGTGAACAACAGCCGTGGTAGCCGAAACATGTAGAACCATTCTAGAACTGCACATACCCGAAGAAGCACCGTTGGAGGACAAGATTAGGAAATTGGCTGCAGGTGTGCATGATGAAAAGACAGAGATGGCCTAGGGTCAATTTGAACTAAACCTTAAAATCACAGAGCTTGAGTTGAAGTCATAGCCTTCAACTCCACCAGAGATCAGAGAACAACGTGAGGCAACTATAAAGGATGTAGTCGCAACACTAGATGTCGTGGTGGTAGATTGCACCGTGCTCTTTGAGAAGTCTATGGAGGTTGTTATGACTCTGTGGGAGGATCCTAACCTCTAGAGGTTGAACATAGAAACCTGTGAATTATAGAAATAGTATGGCAAAGCAAGAGTGATGGCGCACACCATCGCTATATCACAAAAATTAGCTAAGCTACATGAGGCGAAGCAGTTTCTTGAACAGGTGGAGGTAGTGTGAAGGAAAGAGGCAGTCCTCAAGGATAGATTGGGGCCTTGGATGGACAAGGCCTATGTTGTCTATGCCATCATCGAGGAGAAGCTGGTGAGCCTACAGAGGACATAGTAGAAGGTCAAGGAAGACAACGCAGAACCAAAAACCAAGAAGCTAGTGGAGTAGATCAAGAAAGCAACCACATAGAGTGCGGCTAAGGTAGTAGTAGCACAGGTCAAGTTGGGAGGTCTTTGCAGTAAGATATTTGCGCCAAAAAAGTAACTCGGGGGAGAGTCACGATATTTGTGTTGGGGGCCTATTGCGATAGGGTCCCCTCCGGTCAATTTTGGGGCAAAAGCCCATGTTTTTGTTATGTAAAGTGTAAAGTCTCCACAAGTTGTGGTTGTGGAGTGCGTAGATAGTAAGTGTCATAAAGGGATTTTCCCTTCTTTTATGTAAGTTGTGTCGGCTTTATTAGATCTACCGATGGTTTGTGGACCATGGGATTCTATAAAAAGGAAAGTCTTAGAGATTCTAAGGCATAGTAATGAAGAGAAGAATGAATGTAATGGGTCATTAGAAGTGAAGAGTGAAGAGTCTTAGAGTAGAAGAGAGGTTCTATAGCTGTGTGTGTAGAGGCCTAGAGTAGAGTTCGTAGCTGAGTGCACAGACCCCTGTAGCTGAGTGTGCAGGGTAGTCTCGAGTCTATAAGTAGAAGTAAAGCATTAATAAAGAGATTATTCTAAAAATATATTTGTTTTGTCCATTTACTTCTGTTATGAATAAATGAGTTTATGTTATGATGAATATTGGGGTTTTTATTCAATACTTTATTGATGTGGGATTCTGCATGTTTTACATTGTTATAAGAACACAAGTAATAATATCTATTTATGCAAAGAACATATTAAAGGCATGTTAAAGATATCAAATACTTAGGGTGATATGGGTAAACACATAGATATGGGTAATTACATAGGTGCGTAAGTGGTTGATTCACCTGTTTAAGGTCCACAAAAGACAGTCGTCGACCTTTGCGAAGATCTATAGGTTGGTAAGAGGAAGTAATATTGATAAGCCTTAAGGGCTTATCAACCTACGCGAAGGCATGTTAGGGCACAAAATGACATCAAAATTGTCTCTGGGTGTAGAAACTTTATTCTGGCATCCCCCCATACTGCTTCTAGTGAGACTTTAGTTCGCGCTCTGCGGGTTGATGCCGAAAAGGCCAGTAGTGTAGGGAATTGTTTGGCAAAAATAACTAAGAACCTGGGATAGGACCCACTAAGCCAACAAATGGTTATGTTTTAGGGATCGGGATCTCCATAAAGAGATGTGTGATGTCACATCACTAGAATCCAACAAAGAAAGAAATTAAAGATTGGTAGGATAGGAATATCAACGGATTCCGGGTGCAAGAAAATAGGAATCCGTGATTGATGAAAGAACAACGGTTGGACAGGTACCTGTACATAGAGATACATGAAATATTCTTTTGTTCCTTCCCAATTGAGCTATATGAGTGGATCACTAAACTGACAGATGACCAGGGAAAGTGGAGGCTTGACGGTCCAATAGTGTGGACCCCGGAGTTAGTGCAAATATTGGAAGCGTTTGAAGATAAGATCATGCACGCTATCGATCACTGTCTTGATCGTGTCATCAGAGGGTTTGTGACAGAGTTCACGTTTGATACCTCAGTTATCTACAGTGAAGTAGAGCGATGCCTTTCAGAGGATCGCAAGGTAAGTATTTAAGATCTTTGAGTACTTGAATTAAAATAATATTGTGTGAAAAGCGGGTTATGCAATTACCTTGATGTTTAGAGCTACGCGAAGTGGAAAGTTATTCAGGGATAGAAGGAGAATAAGTCCTGAATATAGCCAACTGATTGAGCCTCCTCTAAGTGACAATGAAGGAGTAACATAAGGTTCTCCACAGAGTGTTGTCCAATTAATAAGGCAAGGGTTCTTGCAAATACCCCATCCATCTTCACCCTCACCGCATACACCATCGCCCACACCACCACACCTCCACCACCATTCAATATGGTGAATAAATTGAATTTTCCTATTCTCAAGGGCTTGGGAAATGAGGACCCAGACCAGTTCTGGTTTTTTACGAAGGTCACGTGTCAAGCCCAGAAAATTAGAGATGATCAGATGAAGAAAGCAACGTTGGTTACTGCTTTACAGGAGCACGTGCTAACATGGTACATTAAGTACTGTACCGATAACCCGACAACTATGTTGGAAGACATTCAGACTACGTTGAATAAGGAATTCAGTAGGCCCAAGTCTGAAGCGTAATCGATCATTGGATTCAAGGAAATCATGATGAAGCCTGGCGAGACACCCTGGGATCTAGATCAGAGACTGAAATGTAAGATCCGTGAAGCTAACATCAATCTTATGGATGGACATCACTGTGAATGGTTTGTGGCTTTGCTCTTGACTCATCTAAGCGTTGTTTTATCACAACAAAAGATTGGGACCCAGGCAGAAGCCTTGGAAATTGTGATGAGATTGCATGAGACACTGATTCAAGATGCTGCTTTGGGAGTTCAATATATTCATGCAGAGTTGCAGAACCTTTTCCTAGAATTCCAAAGTTTGAAGAAGGATAGAGCGGCTCGGCCAGAGGTGCATGAAGAAGTTTGGTGTTTGAAATGTAAGAGTTAGGGGCATGATAAAGAGCATTGCTCTGTTGTCGCGAATTATGTTGTAGGAGGAGGGCTGATGCCTCTAACGCTGGAAGCTTAAGTAGGGCCAAGTACAGGGCCCACGTTATGGCGTGCCATCTATATAGTAGTTGGAAAACATGTGACAAATAATTGTCACTTCCTACAGAAATCTATACAGACACCACAACAGCTCTTTTGCAACTTCTATAATTCAATAGGTCACAATGAATGCAACTGTCGTAGTTACTAGTTAATGATGGAGAGAACGCCTGCGTATTAGATGCAAACAAAAACTTGGCCTCTAGATCAAGGCGTTGGGGGAGTGCGAGGAGGATATCAGGGGCACAGACAAGGCTGAGGTGGAGGAGGACCTGTGAGAGGTCAAGGGAAAGTTGTTTGCTACAATTGCGGAGGGCAAGGACACTAAGTGCGAGAATGTATGAACCCAATGCACCTGTCATGCTAGTACTCTACTCAATTTGACCACGTGATAGGAGATTGCCTTGTATTAATAGCTAATATGCACGAAAAGAGGATGCAACCTCAACAACCTACCCTGAACCTGTAGATGATGAGGTTTGAACCCCGTGAAGAGTATCCTAACGTTAATATTGTGCTACGAAGTGGAATGACGACTGGGGAAGATAAGGGAAAGAAACCTGAAGAAAGTGAATGGGTCAACAAAGCTCGAGAGAAGGAATTTGGCTTTGATCTAGAATGTGCAAAAGAAACCTTCATGGAAGTGACAAAAAGGTTCGCTGAGGCTTCTACCTCAGGAAGTCAGGATAAGCATTTTGAAGAAATGGACCCATCCATGCTTACTACATTTTTGGAAACATGTATGGAGATTTTGCACAATAGAAAGGCTGTGAAAGGATTACAAGAGTTGATCAATAAATGTGCGGGTAAAGAAAATTCTCCCGAGGGACCATGCGTGGTCAGGAAAATTGGTAAGTATAAGGCAAGAACAAGGATTGAGATGAGGCTGATGGGAAAATAGGTGAATATGAAGTTATTCTAGATCTTGGGTTAGATGTGAATGTTTTGCCGAAACAAACATGGGAGAGAATGGGGAGACCTCTGGTGCAGTGGTCTCTTATTCAATTAAGGATGGTGAATCAACAAAAGGTTATCCCCATGCGAAGATTGCAGGGAGAGATAGTAGATATTGAAGGCGCAAGCACGTTGGCGGATTTTGAGGTGATAGAGATTGTAGATGACAACAATCCCTACCCCTCACTCCTTGGGATGGATTGGGATATTGACGTGAATGGGGTGACACATTTGAAGAAGAAAACAATGTCATTTGAAATAAAATTGCTTCACGTAGTAGTCTCTTTGGACCCAGCAGAAGGATCGCGCTATACTAAACATGTCCGCGACTATGAAAGGAAGGATGATTTGGACAGGATTTATAAGATAACCACGTGAGATCAATATTGGGTGAATCTGACAGTAGATGGACACATTACATGGGACCGTGAAAGCTCTTACACATCATATTCAAATGAGGAATTGGAACACTGGCAAAATCGATTGCATGAAGTGTCTATGCTGCACTGTAATATGATGACTAAATCTCCACACTGTGTATCATTCAAGGTAAGAAGTTTGGTTTATTATGATGGTTTAACTGATGTTGAAATTTTTTTGGATGCATTTGAAAGGGAAGTGCTAGAGAAGCACCACTTCCAAGCACTAGACTTGGCACTGCGCTCTATGCCCGCAAGATGGTGGGGTATGCATAATGATAATTTTGGTGGATGGCACAAATACAGAAGGATGATGAGGATGCCTTTTGGACACCCAAAGGTGCAATTGATAGAAAATTATGATGGAAGGAGTGATACACGCGATCACTTAGAAAAATGGACTGATGCTTATGGAGCAGAGCCACAACTAGATTGGGTGCATTTGTTCTGTCACACTTTAGATGTAATACCTATGAATTGGTACTTGGAGACAAAGCTCTAGCACAACACGGACGAATGGGATATTTTAAGATAGGAATTCTTGATTACATTCAGCTTTGAGGATGTATTCGAGTGCATCGATGAAGCGCTGCAGGAGGTCAAGGCAAGAATCTTCAGAATCCACTAGGATCCCTTGGATTAGAGTCAACTAGATTAGCACACCGAGCTACGCCATGTGCTGGAGTACTACAATGTGACTATTGAAGAAGAAGAGGAGGATCTGAGGAACATTAATATCCTAGAGACAAAAGGTCACTGCAAAGTTGAGGGGCCATATATAGAGAACCTAGATATCACCACGTCGTTGAAGACGATACAAGTGAACATTGGAACAGAGGCGGAGCCGAAGTTTGCAAAGACATGGGACTACTGGGATGATGTTATAGTGGATAAGGTCACTGAATTGCTCCACGAATACCAGGATTTTTTCCCTACAATGTTTTTAGACCTGAAGGGGATAATACGTGATTTAGGAGTGCTGAAGATAATGTTGAAGCCAAATGTGAAACCTATGAGGTGGAGGCCATATCGCCTTAATCCTAAGTACAAGGAAAAGGTCTGCTTGGAGTTGGATAAGATGTTGGTAGCATGTATTATTGAACCCGTGGAGGATTCCGATTGGGTAAGTCCGATGGTCGTTCAAGAAAAGAAGCAGAAGGATGAAATAAGGATATGTGTTTATCTCAGGAAGTTGAATGATGCCTGCGTACATGATCCTTTTCCAACTCTGTTCACCGATGAAGTGTTGGATAATGTAGGAGGACAGGAAGCCTATTCATTTACTGATGGGTTCTCTGGATACCATGAGATAAAGATCGCGTTGGAAGATAGGAGTAAGACTACCTTTGTGACTGAGTGGAGATGTTTCTAGTATACTGTAATGCCTTTTGGAGTTAAGAATGCGCTAGCAATATTTTCATGCGTAGTTATTGTGGTGTTCAAAGAGTTCATCCAAATGTTTTTGGAGGTATACTTTGATGATTGGACAGTGTTTGGGCTGGTAAAGTGCCATGTAGCTAGTTTTCTCTTGATGCTAGATATGTGCCTGAGGTATTAGATTGCGCTAAACTTAAATTAGTGCTTATTTTGCGTCCCTTTTGGAATCTTGTTGGGGCATGTAGTGTGCATACAAGGATTTAAGATTGTGGTTATAATTAATTTGGAGATGCCAAGAAGTGTGAAACAGTTGCGTGCAACACTAGGTCATACTGGTTATTATCGAAAGTTCATCAAGAGTTATGGGTCATATTGTCTCATACATTCTATTGGAATGAGGAATATCAACGGAGCTTGGATGTGTTAAAAGAAAATATGGTCACCACGTTGATATTAGTGTTCCCAGATTAGAAGAAGGAATTTCATGTGCATGTGGATATGTCATGTATTGCACTAGGAGCAGTACTGACACAGGTTGGTGAAGGAGAATTGGATCACCTGATAGCATTTGTAAGCAGAAAGTTGTCTAAGGCTAAAAAGAATTACTCAAAGAAAGAGCACAAAGGTTTGGCCATGGTGTACATGCTCCAGAAGTTCAGGCATTACTTGATAGGCAAACATGCTAAGATGTACACAGACCATTCTGCATTAAAGTACCTGGTCAACAAGCCTGTGTTTGGGGGGAAAATATTTAGATGGTTGCTGTTATTTCAAGAGTATGATTTTGAAGTAATTGTGAAGCTAGGGTGCTTGAATGTAGGGCCAGATCATCTGTCGTGCATTGAAACAGGTGTTACAGATCCATTTGGGCACATTAATACCATCCTCTAGATTAGTGTTTTAGGGCTCATCAAACCCTAATTTTAGTTGCTACACGCCCTAAAAAAGTCACCCCTTTGAATGCTTCCTTCCCAGACAGTTTCATGACTTGAAGACATCTAAACATGGCCTCTAAAGGGACCAACATAGGTAGGCCCATGTAAGGGTGCGCTGCAGAGCAGTTAAGTCCATGTGAGGGTGATCTGCAGAGCATTTAGGCTTCCTTTCACTAGCAATGGGTGAGTTTGAGTGAGATTCACATAGGGTTTGGGGAATATTCTTATCCTTTGGAGTCATCTAGAAGGTTCCCTCACTTATCAACTCCTATGAGCTCGAAGATGGATGTGGAATGAGTTAAGATGCACTCTATCCTCTCATCCCTTCCTCCATGGAACTAATTCTAAGTATGGAAGGCCATTCATTTCCACCATTTATGACAAAACCTCCTTCATCTCCCTATAAATTGACCACTCATATAAGTGATCAGGGGCTGGATTATGTTGAATTGTAAGGAGATAATGTTGCTATGAGATTTGGCTTTGAAGCAAGTATTGTAATGCTACAACTTTGTAATGCTTTTGATGTGATGTGGATGGGATCCAAGCTAGAGAAATGACTTTGAATCAGACACAATGGTCGTAATTCCTTCTTGTAGGTTTTAACCTTGTATAGAAATTACCTGCATACGAATTCTAAAACACAGAAAATAAACAATGCGAGATCATAACAAATAAAACGCATATACACAAAGATTTTCCCCTGTATCCCAAAACCGATACTGCCAACTTGATTTTTTCATTATGTTCCTTTCAATGTTACAATACATATTTACACATGCTGAAGCATCCAATACCATGGACTGAAAGCCATCATGTCCAAAACCATGGACCGAAAACCATCACGTCCAAACCCATGTGTGAAAAATCATGCACAAAACCATAGGTAGGTCCACCCAACCTAATATATAGTCCAAAAATAAAATTTTCACCCCCTGCGGCTCCCCACACTATGTAATCGGCACAACAAAGGGGGGGCTCCACCCCCCTTCTAACCTCCCGGTTAACTATGTAGGCCAGCCGTGGAAAGGATATAACACAACCCAACATTCTCCCACTTGTTCTTTTCTTTCTAGAGGGGGCCACAAGAGAGCTTAGTCATTTATCTAGCCCCACAATGCTCATTGTTTGTCTACACCAAGAGAACTTCTTAGAGCTCACAGATTTTGTCAATGCATCTGCAGTATTATTCAAAGTGTCCACCTCTACCAGCAACACCTTTTTGTCTTCTATCATATCCCTCACAAAGTGATATTGAACGTTAATGTGATTTTTTGTGTGAATAATATGTAGGGTTCTTTACCAAGAAAATTGCACTTTGGCTGTCACAGTCTATTCTTATAGCTCCCTGTACTAACCCCATACTTGAACACAATCTCTACAACCAAACTGCTTCCTTGCTTGCATGAGTGCCTACCATGTATTCTGCCTCTTTAGTTGATAATGTCACTACAGATTGTTTCTTACTCATCCAATTGATTGCACCTCCAAATAGGTTAAACACATACCCACTTGTAGATATTCTCTGATCCAAATCTCTAGCCAAGTCTGCATCAACAAAGCCATGAATATCCAACACTCTTTCCAATCCTAGTCTTCCTTGGTAGCACAAACCATAATCACTAGTGCCATGCAAATACCTGAAAACCCGCTTTAGTACTGTCCAGTGCTTCTTCCCTGGTTTTGACATAAACCTGCTCACTACATGTGCAATGTCTGGTCTAGTACAGGCCATCAAATACATCAGGCTACCAACTTCACTTTCATATGGAACATGGGACATGTCCTCTTCCTCTTCTTGTGTCTTGGGACACTTTTCAGTAGATAACTTTACACCTACATGAATAGGAACCTTCAACGGTTTACTATCTTGCATATTAAACCTCTGCAATATTGTCTTGACATACTTCCTTTGGCTTAACCAGGGCTTCCTCTTTGTCTGATCTTTTTTAATTTCCATGCCCAAAATATAGTTTTCCGCACTAAGATCTTGTTATCACTCAAATCTACCTTAGGCTGAAATAAGGTAAAACTCAAGGCTACATCAAACCACGCTCAGCCTCGTAGCTAGCCCTACGAGGACAGGAGAGGGCTGTCTTCGAGTCAATCTTGGAAAAATATAATCAATGAGGTCGAGATGACTAATTTGATAACTAATTTTAGGCTAGGTATGAAGTACAAGGAGTTTGAAATTGATTTTTGAAGTTTTGTTGAATTCAAGGGAAAGGCAATTTTGGGTGCGGGGATGAGGCACAGTTTTTGTAGATGTCTACTTGGGGAAAGATAGGCGATTGATTTGATGCCTTTAAAGTGAACGAATGGATAGATCTAACTGGTGAGAGGTTAAGGAGAGCAAGAAATTTTCAAGGATTCTCCATAAACAGATGAAAACATGGAAAATCAAACAAACTTAAAGGCAGAGCATAGCAAATTATGGATTCTACCTTAACACTTCATTTGCTCAATTGTAGAAGATAAGAGAAGGAAATCGATACACATAAAAATCTTAAAAATACTGAAAGAAGCACACCATCAACACATAAAGCCACATAAATCCCAAATAGTGTTGCAAAACCCTGGTCTTTCCTTTGCCAAAAATGTAGATCAAATATGTACAATAGAGTGTCAAGCTATTCCCAAGAGTTCAACCCTGAAAATGACTAAGAAAATACATAATATAGGCAAGCCAACCCATTCCCTTGCGTCTAGGGGTCGAGCTCATCATCCTAGGAGCTGTTTCAACCAACTCTAAATAGAGCACTACAATCTAGACAGTCAAAACAACTTGCCTCTATAAGGTAGGAAACCAATTCATTCATTAAATTTTTCCTATTTTGTGAATGAATCATCTAGAATAGGTAAAAGTGAGTCCAAGTTACATGCCAATCATAAATTTACATCAATATAACTTAAAAATTTCATCCATAAGCAAAACTAGTCAAACTGGCTGCATTTCCTGAGCTGAAGATGAAAACTGTGCCAAAAAACCCTGTGCGCCGTGCGCCTTTAAACCTATTTTTAGGGCACTTCCTGGCATCCGAATTAAGATTAGGTTGGCGTGTTGGAAATCCCTGCATGTCTGCTATCCAGCCCAAGTGGAATTTTGCGATTTGGAGCTCATTTGCCCCCTCAAAATGTCATTCTCCCGGAAGTACTTCCTGTTGTTGCAAAAGGTGGCGAAAAGGTGATTTTCATGGTGTTTTTGAGCCTTTTGGTCACGCAGAACTTAATGAAATGCTTTGGAAATAGTTGAGAATGTATAATTCATCATGAAAAACCCAAAATTGTAGAGTTTTCCTCCAGCAAGTGTCCCAATCTTAACCGCGCTCGTCGACGCGCTATGCGTTGAGCCAAAAAACCTGTTTTTAGGACAAAATTTTCAAAATGACAAAAAATTATCCGAATTTGCTCAAATTCGGAGTGAAGACCCTCTATCATGTGTTGTGCCCCGCCAATGAAGCCTTGGCCAAAATTTGGAGTGGATCGGGCTTTTTCTGCCATTTTAGTGCTTTTCTCAATCGTCTCTTTATGATCTTCATTTTCGCTTTGCAAACATGCATACGAGCCCAATAGTGAGTTTTCATATGACAAAGCATGTCCTTGTCTCTATTTGCCTTTGCCAAAAATTTCTCCAAATGAGTGTTCACCCGGATGAGCATAGACTCTCGATCAATCGATGTCAAATCACCGGGTCTCTTTCGGGCCAATTCTCGGTCTTCTCGGATTTGTCGCAACTCATAAAGTGTATGTTATCTTGCAGCTGTTTGTTGCGCTGCTCCAAGTAGTTGATCACCCACTTAGCCATCTGCAATTTCTTTTGTAGTGACGCATTCTCGGCCCTTTGCTCTCGGATGATCTCCTTTAGCTCCGAGCTAGGAGAGCTCGCATCAACATCAATGATATCTGTGTCCCGACCTCCTGAAGGACCCTCATCAAACATGGGCCTCTTGCCCCTATCCTGGATCTATACCTGTGCTGAAGAAGAACGCGAGGCCCCTTCCACATGATGTGGAGATAATACTCGCTGTGCTGATGGAGTCAACGAGACCCCTTCCACCCCGGGTGGAGATAGTACTCGTCGTGTAGATGCAAATAAGGCCCTGTGGCCTCACTGGTATGTCACATACGGAGGAGCACTTATATGTTCAGTCTCAGGAATGTTTGGCTGGTGTGAAGGCGCTCCCTCATCATGAACTATCTTGGGAAGCGGCTGTGGCGCTGAGAAGAAGTCACGAGAGATGAAATCCTCCCAAGTAATGCCCTGCTGTGTCAACTGATGTATCACTATAATTTTGATCAGCGCGTAATGATATATGCTTCTATGTTGATGTGTTGGGTTCTTCCTTTGTACTAAAGTCACCATCCTCTCTATGTTGCGACACATGAAGTACGGAATGTTCATCATATGTACCCTTGTGAAATGCATCAACAAACGGACATGGTACGCATAGAGACGCGAAAATCTGCCCTCGCAACTGAAATACCGAATGATGAGTTTCATCAATGGTGCAAACTCATCCCTCAGGAATCTAAAAGGAAAAACTGTGCTCAAGTGTCTCATATACCCAGGTTTGATGTATGGCTCATAGTAGAATCTATCTAATTGTTGGCGTTTGCTCCATTCCTCTCCTACATTTGGTATCACGGTGGCCTGAGCAATAGTCTCTGGTGACAAGGTGAAATTTACTCCGGCGAGGTTTACATGGCCATCATGTAAAAGTAGAACAAATAAATAGACTAGTTCCCGATGATGCTGAGTTTGTGAAATCATCTCACATTATTGGAAACATGATTGGCGCCGAAAACAATCCATTGCAAGTGGGAAAGCTTGCAATTGAGCCAAAGAAGTAGGCTCCTCCTTGACATGTTGACCACTTTTGCCACCTTTGTGATACCTCCGTGGCTCATTTGGCACATTTCCCTCTGGTGTAGAATCACTATCATACTCCTGCTCATAGACTGACTCGGTCTCTGACATGTCTTTGAAAACAAGATAGCTGGAATATATATGTTGATGTATAAACTATGTGTTCAATTGACTGTAACTGTTCTTTGCTCTAAAAATGTTGTGACCAAGGGGACACAAATGCACAAGGGAATATTAGGAAAGGGAAAACATTAGGGAATCAGGGAATTTGGAAATAAAAACAAGGGACTTAGAGAAGGGAAGGGAAATGAAAATCTTGGATTTTAGGGTTTTGGGATGTTAGGTAGGGATAATGTGTTTTCTAATAGAGGTGAGGGACTACGATTTGAGGGATTATAGTGTAGGATTAAGGAGGGAATTATTGGGGAAAAATAAGGGTGAATTTGGGAATGGGAAACAAAGGGAAATGGGGAAATAATGACAACCTTGGTTACACTCTATTTTTGAAACCCTACAGCAATTTCATTGTCAAAGGAGGACTTTCCACTTGGATTTCTAAGGCAAACATATCATGAACCCATTACATTTATCTTTCAAAAGCCAAGCACAAGTCATGAGTATGAGCCTACCTACAAATTTCTGTGGAGAGGAGGCGATTTGGTGTTTTTCAAAACAAATTTTGTGCTGAATACCCAGTGCACCGCGCGCCTCACCCAACACACCGTGCGCCTCTGATGCGCCGCGCGGGTGTATTTTTACACTGCATTTTTGTGCCCGGTGCACCGCGCGCCTAGTCCAATGCGTCACACGCCCCTGAAACTACTCCAACTTCCTCAAAAACTCACAATTTCTCTTTGGAATGATGTTCTTCACTCTTGGCATGTGGAATGAATTGAAAATGATGTGAAATATCTTTATAAAGACTCCCTTTTGATTTTTGCTTGGTCCATAACCCATTTTGTTATATTTTGTTGTTGGCACTTTTTCAAGATTAATAGACTTCTGACCTTTTTGGTTTCCTGCTTA
This sequence comes from Pinus taeda, assembly GCA_000404065.3. Taxonomy (NCBI): domain Eukaryota; kingdom Viridiplantae; phylum Streptophyta; class Pinopsida; order Pinales; family Pinaceae; genus Pinus; species Pinus taeda. The sequence continues at coordinate 1,676 of APFE031592201.1, read as the reverse complement.
AATTTGTTTGAAATAATGATTTTCTTTGACAATTTTTTTTAGGGATAGCTGAGATATGATCTGGCAAAGGAGACCAAGGATGCGCTTGGACAATTCAAGAATTAAAAATTTTGAAAATTTATTACAGAAAGGAGATGATGACTTATCTTCAAAACAAAGTTTTGAAGAAAAGTCCTAATTTATCTGTATGATGATGAAAATTATTGAGGTAACCATCTATCGAGGTCATCCCTCTGCCCTGCTGGTCTTCTTAGACTTTGCAAAACAAAATTGACTCAACCCTACACCTAATGACGAAGAACCATTGTTATGACCTAGAAATTTGAAACATGAATGTAAACGATCTTTCAAAACTTGTTTTTATGAATAGACCTGAACCAACAGTGCCAAGCACGAGGGGAATGAGTGACACAAGCCACTGTGTTAGAGTTATGGCATGCCTAACGAAATGCAACTGATCGAAACTGATGGGACACCTAAACATGAAATGCACAAAAGAGCTTTGATCTCTGACGAAGGGATAACTAGACCGACTCTAACAAATCTTTCATGTCGAATTTGGAGGACAAATGGGTCTTGAAATCCTAGATAATTTCTTGGTCATTTCCAACCAGCAACATATCATCCACATATAATACCAGATAAATAACACGGTCACCAATTAATTTAAAATACACACAGTGATCTACTTTGCTTCTGGTGAAGCCAAGTCCCTGTATAAATGTATCAAATTTTTGATACCACATCCTTG
>APFE031592193.1:0-13435 GCA_000404065.3 Pinus taeda | reverse complement strand
TAAATGGATTATTTTCTTATTAGGTATTAAAAATATAGTATTATTATAATATGAGGTATAAAAAATATTAATATATATATAATGGATTAACAATTTAAATAAATAAATGGATTAATTTTAATAAACTAACCATTGATCTGTTTAATTTTTTACCGGGTTAACTTAGCTCCATAATTATAATAGTAATTTAATATTAAATTAGTTAAAGGAAGTTTGACTGGGGTCCCGGAGTTGAAAAGTAGCCGTTATTCTTTTTAGCCGTTTGAGTCTCTACTTAGACTATTTAACACGCTGAACTGGATCTGTATCTTCAAGTTGTCCTGACGATGAATCACACTAGTTGGTTCGAAACACGTCGACAAAGGTCTTTTTCATGTGACTTACGCCGAAGCTCTTCTTATAATTATGATGGATCACAGAAGCCTCAATTCTACAATTATTGAATTTGTAATATTTAACACTAACAACAAACATTTGTGAGTTTTTTTACATAATGCCAATATACTTGGTACATCTCTTCTTATAAACTGTGCATGCATCGCTGTGATACATGACTTTCCACTAGGAATTTTAGACTTTTCATATAGGGTTTCTTAATTTTGTTGACTTCAACCCCATGAGGGTTTACTACAACTTATTTGGGTTATGATTTCCTATTGTCAAGGGTATTGGCCTTGAGCTCTAAATGTAATGGATATCCAGTTATGTCCTTGGACTATTGTTCATGTTACAGAATTTTGTCTAATGTATGAAATATAGTTTAATTTACACATTATTATGTTTAAATGAAAATTTCATTAATATGCTATGGGTCATACATTTGTGTCTGTTCTTTGATGAGTATTCGAAGTCAACTTGAATTCGTTCAGTTTTCTACAAGTTTTATAATTAGCAATTTGCATGAAGTTCTATGATTACTTCCAGCTTAAGTCAACCTTTACAAAGTTTGCCTTTAGTTATAATTCTAGTGTCCACCAATGGTTTCTTTATATATCACTCTAGCTCTACTTTTCATATACTAATTTCTACATAACGTTTATAGTAGCTTTATAATAATTACTGTAACTGAAAATATTTAGGTAATTATTTGGTATATCTAGTATACACTAGATTCATCATACAATTTTTCCATATTGATCTCTTATGCGACTTACCGTTGTCACGTATTTATAATTTTACACTACTTTCTTTCTTTGCAATCATTTTTGGTTTTCTAGAATCGTTGTATAGACAATTTATCTCACACACACCCATATATATCTCTTTAAGCTTCACTATTGCATTTATTGTAATATTTTAGTGTCCATCTTGTTCTATGAAGCCCCTCCTTATACTTTATGTACTAATCTTTTGTATATTAACCACTAGTTGTCTAAGCTTTAAGTAATTTCATTATACAGTTACTTCTAATATACTTTTATAAAATGTAAGACTTCTAGGATCTGTAATGTGCATATTCTAGAGAAATTAATATAATAGAGTTATGTTTATACGAACAAGCACTCCTTTACTTACCTTTCTAGATAGACTTACAAATATAAAAATATCGTACATTAAGAGATATGAAAATGATGGTAATCTCTAAGTTTCTTTTCTCTTAGACTATACATACTTTCTAATAATAATAATACATAAAAAATATCATTAGATAAGTTTTTTTTCTTTCTTTAGTTGCTATCTAATATACCCTTAAACTTTATTCTCCCACTTATTTTCTTTGGAGTTACAAAGAATTCCAAAAGTTCCTAGACATCATTTTATTTAATATCAAATAACTCCAATATGACATTAACCTTTATAGTAAGACGGATCCTTAACTTCACATTACTTTTCACATTAGGAACTTTTTTTGACATGGTTCTCCTAGGTGTGTGCATATCAAAATATTAGACAAAGAACAACAATAAAAAAATAATACATAATCTTGCATATGGATATTATAACATCAATATCAACACAAATACACATTCTTGCTCCTCTTCTATCACCATAGGTTATTGAACTATGCAAAAATAAAATTGAAAGAATGATTTAACAAAAGTTCAACTACCCCTTACTTCTTAGGTAATATTTCAGAATAGAGCACCTTCCATCCAACCTTGAACTATCTCCCATAGTTCCCTCGAGCTAAGACCTTCTTGCCTCTAAAATCTTCCCCCTCATTGATTCCTGGTGGTTTATTTTATAGACTTCTTCCCAACAGATTTTAGCAGCCTCCTACTTCAAGGTTTCCCAACCTTTTTACCTAAATATTTTTGTTCTAGTTTTTTTCAAAAAAATACTTTTCTACAATGTGTATTATTTATTGATTCATGGTGGTTTATTTTATAGACTTCTTCCCAACAGATTTTAGCAGTGTCCTACTTCATGGTTGGGATGTAGATGGATGGGTTAGATGGTTGATAGTCTCTAAATTTTGGAGATAATGAGAGCTATGGAAATAGTCTGTAAATATTGGAGATAATGAGAGCTATGGAAATAGTCTGTAAATATTGGAGATAATGAGAGCTATGAAGCTATACTTCCATATGAAATATTTGAGATAATGAGAGTTATGGAAACATGATTTATGGTTGAGTTGTAGTTGCAGATGAAATATTTGATGCATGCATACAATGCATTACTCACATGGAGGGAGATTCGTTTTTATATGCATACAAAGAGGGGACGACACACCCTGATTCGTTTTTATATGCATACAATTCAAATTAATTACATATCCTTCGTTCGCAGAGCAGGCAAAAGATAAGCGATTGTCTAAAGGTCGCAATGACAAACCGTCGCTTTAACGTTCAAACTCAATTTAACGAGTGGTTTCAACTGTGTGGGTTGTCTGCGTCGAGAGAGCCTGGGTTGGGATGTTTGACATTTTTGCCCTGTTGTTTTTCTCCCTTAATGGTTTCCACCTAAAAATATGGTCTCTACTATCTTGGTGTTTGTGCATTGTTGAGTGGTATTGTTTATTTTTCATGTGATGTTGATTTATGTTGATATGATGTTAGTGATAATTTATGCTCTATGAGGTTCAAAAATACTGATTCATGATAAATATTTATTCACCCCCCTCTCAATATTTCCAACACCTGGGGACCACACCCAGCCTAGACCACATTAACCCTTAGCATGCTCAGATTTTCACCCATATATTTTCAAATGAGTGACCTATACAACACGAAGTGCCTTAACATAATACACTCAACTTTATGCCCCGTGGGACGATTTTTAAAAGGTATTTTTAAAAATTTAGTATACAGTCAATTTTATTAAGGGAATTTCGATGATTAAAATGTTTTTTTAAGGAAATAATAGAATAATATCTAAACTAATAAAATAGGAGTTAGGAATCAGAAAAAGAAAAAAAGGAAACCTATTTTTTCATTACATTTTTTTGTTTATCTGCTAATATATTTACTCAAATATTAACTATATACACCCCAAGGAAGAAAAGTGAAGTTTTTTGTGCATTATTGAAGAATATTCTAGATGTGAACTCTGTGAAGTTAGAGCTTTTTGAAGTGCTTATTAATATGTGGAGTTCTGCAAGGGTATGGATATCTTTGTAGTGAATTTTTTTTTATACTAAATTGAGAATTAAATATATAAACACCTTTTTCAGACCTATTTGAATGTGGATTCAAACTCTTAAAATGACTGCTTCAAATATTAATGTGAAACTATTGGTGAAGGAAATTGAGCTAGAACATGAGCAGACCCATGAGCATATTTTTCATAGGAATATTAACGATAAAACAGGGGTCATTGATTATTTCGGGCTTATTTACACATGCAAATCACATTGCAAACACTTAATTGTATCCCTAGTATGAAGATTGAAAGTTTTTCAATGTTCTTTGTGCTTTAATTAAACAACCTAAAGGATTTTATCATCATTATAGAAATCTTCATTGTGCTGACCATTACAACTTCCTAGGGTTTGTACTAGAGTGCACTTCCTATCGACGTACCATTTAGCAATTGAGATGATCTTGTTCTTCAACACCTTAAAGGAGAAAACACTGGACTAGGAAGACATCAGTTTTATAAGCTTTGAGTTGAAAGTGAGCTTAATGTAAATATCGACATGTGATCGTTCATATGGCTACATTATATGTGCTCGAACAGGTGGAGCAACAAAATATACAATTAAATACATTATGTTTGGTCACTATATGGTTGCAATATATTGCTACATTTGGATGATACGACATGCTTCAATTATATTCATACTTGTGATATTCCTTCACCAATGTGAAATTAACTTTAGTTCATTTTAAGTGTGTCATCATTTCGAACAAATAGTGAGTTTTAGAAGGAAATATTAACACCATCACTGGTTTGTGGCCATTTTGTCTAACATTCCATGAAATGGGCATTGTATCTAATGATTAATTCGATATATGATTTTTGAGCTCATTCTTGAGTAGAATCGGGTTCAGGAAACACACAACAATCAATGCTTGGAGGTGGATGCTTCTGAATCCCCGGTGATATAATATATTATGGGCATAATCTAGTTTTAGCATGAATAGGTCATAGAGGTTTTGGACTCATTGACAAAATATATTCAATAAAGGGGATGTGATTAACCTGAATGATGAAATTGAGATGGGCATGGGTATCTTTTTTAATACAATTATATGTTATTGATCACAATTATAACGTATTTAGTAGAGATCAGAGTATTTGCTTATTTTTATTTATATACTAGGCAAGAAACTTCTATTGTTTGATATTGAGCAAGATGTTGAGTTAGGGGTTGTGAATATATGATAGTTTTTTAAACATTGAGATTCATAGCTTGATGTGTTGATGATGATTTGGTAATGTTGCTGATGTTGTAAGAGGAGCGACAGTAAAAATATTTGTGTGGAAATAAATTTATTTGTTTATCTTGATTGAGTAGATAAGAGATAGGTGGATCTATTCTAAAAATTGTGAAATGTGGTCTGTCATGGTGAGTTGAAGGATGGATCCTTCAACACAAGTGGCAACTTGCACAGCAGGGTGACAGGGTGGTGCAAGGTAGGAGAGTGGATTCTCCTTTAGGTTGGAGCATGAGAACAATTCACAGTGGCAACATGATTCTAGAGTATGTTAAAGCCTGCAAAAAATATTGCATCCTTCTACTTGTAGCTGGTGAATATGGTTTTGGAGCATCCTTCATGTCGAACATAGAAACTAGGATGTTAAAGCATTTTTCTGGTTGGAGCTGGTAAACCAAGGCATTGGAGCATCCTTTAGGTTGGAGCCTATAAACGAGGGGGTTGGAGCATCCTTCAGTTGAAGCTTAAAATGTTGAGAAAAAATTATTAAAGACAGATATTAAGAAACATTTGGTGGTTTTTCTCCATGAAAGGTTTCCTCCTAAAAATATGGTCTCTATTGTCTTGATGTTTGTGCATTGTTGAGTGGTATTGTATATTGTTCGCGTCATTTTGATTTATGTTTATATGATGTTAATGATAATTTATACTATATGATGTTAAAAAATACTAATTGATGAGAAATACAGACTCGACCCCTCTTAGTATTTGCAACACCTGTGGACCACACCCAATGTGGACCACATCAACCCTTAGCATGTTCATATTTTTGCCCATAGAGTTTCAAACTAGTGACCTTTACAAAACAAAGTGCCTTAACTTAATACCTTCTACTTTATGCCCCATGGGACAATTTTTAAAAGGTATTCTAAAAAGTTAGTATCCATTCAATTTTACTAAGGGAATTTCGAGGATTGAAATGTATTTTTTAAGGAAATAATAGAATAATAGCTAAACTAATTGAGTTAGGAATTAGAAAAAAAAAAAAAAAAAAAAAAAAAAAAAAAAAAAAAAAAAAAAAAAAAAAAAAAACTATCTTTCATATATTATATATATATATATATATATATATATATCATATATAGATATAGTATATATATATATCTTCTGGTTTATTTACTTAAATATTAACTATATACACCCCAAGGAAAAAATTAAATAAGAATTAAAACAATAAATAAGAATTAGAAATTTAAAGAAAAAATGGAGGAAAAAAAAACTGTGTATTGCATTTTCAGCTTATCTCTTTATACATTTACTCAATTATAAAGTATAAACACCCATTGAATGGGTGCATACACTTGATATTTCAATAAACCTATCAAAATATAAGATGAATATACAAAGTGTGTTTAATACCCTTGTCCTACATCTACCCAAGTAACCAGCCAACCGGGTTAAACCATTGATGAGAGGATACTATGATTAGATTCAACCTCTTATGTGACCTTAAAGAAGTGGAATCGATGGAAGCACAACATACATGTAGAAATTTTGAATAATATAACACTTATTCACAGAGATTATCCTGGCTATACACTATTTGCGGAATGCATGCATAATACATAACCTCCTCTACGTTGATCATAAATTTGCAGAATTAAAACATCAATCGCATGCGCACATTGAAACATCAATCACACATATCAACACAGTATATCATCGGGAAAGCATACAACTGAAAACCCCCAACTATATATATATTATATTGATGTAACAATACATAGTACAATACTCCTCGCAAGTACTCAGTACTATCTCCACCTGTTACACACAAACTAGCTCAGATCTGAAGCAATCACTGGCTCAAATCTCCTCCGCTGCTTGTTTGCCTCCACTGCGCAATCCTGCATGAGAATGGATGAATGACTGAACCAAACTAGTATTTCTCTTGTGTAACACTACGCAATCCTCATTGGCAACTCAATCCATTTATTGTGCAAATCACATGCGCAACTATAGTCACAACTGACAGCTGTCTTGCCCTTCACTCACCTCTAACACTTGTGCATGCACTAAGTTAACTGATGTATTCTTTAGTTGATTTATGAGTTAATAATTAGTGAATTAATTTATAATTAATTCACACCACTCATCACTTAGTCTATTGATCAGTTAGACTAAATACAACTAGTTCAACTAAGTCAAACTGAACACAACTCCATCAACTCCTCAATCAACTCCACAGAACTCAGTCACTAAAGTTCTAACTGAAGTCCTTCATGCAATAGCTCAAGTAACCCATAGGAAACACATATTTCCTTCTAGCAGCTGCATGTGACACATCCATAGCTCGAACTGAAGTGCTCCAAGAGAATAAGATAATGTTTATAGTCCAAATATTATTAAGAGCTAATAATATTTGATTGTTCTATTTTTAGCCTGGCAGTCTAAAAATAGACTCTGCCCATATGTCTAAAAATAGAGGTCCATCTATTTTTAGCAACTTGACCAATCATGCACAAATAGCATCCTGCAGCTCATAGACCATGAACCATATGTCTAAAAATAGACATAGTCTAAAAATAGACTTTGCGCCAAAAATAGCCTGCGGGCACACTTAGTGAAGGCGACTTATTTTCAATAAGCTCCATCATCTTGTTGCATTTTGAACACTCCATCTCAACAAGATATGGATTATCTGCAACCCCTATCCTGTAACTCTGGAATGTTCTGCATGCAACACATCTACCCGGTCCACTTGCTCCAACAACACTTGGAACAAAAACACTCCCAACTGACCCCTCTGTTGGGCTAGGAACATACTCTGATGCTGAAGATCTACCTACTGCTGACAAGTGCTCTCTCTCTAACATCTGCTCTACTGCAACTTCAACCTCAAAGAAGCCAAAAGAATTGCCACTGGGCTTAACTTTCCAAACCCTGATAAAATATGGAAGGACCTATCACAGAACCCTCATTGGATGAAAATCAAACTGTTCGTGTGGATGGTACAACAGAAAAACATTCTGACCTCGAAAAATCTTAGAAAGAAAGGTTTTGATGGACCATCTAGATGTTAGTTATGTGGTCTTCATGAAGAAACGATGGATCAATTTCTCCACCTCTACACATTCACCTCAACCTTATGGAACTGGGTTGCCCCAATCTTCAGGAAAACTGACAAGGATGAAAACGACATCACTAAAACTTTGAAAAATTGGAGGAAAAACTTATCTGAAAATGAGACAGTCAACACAGCCTCAACTCTGATTCCAGGCTTTTTGATTTGGGATGTCTGGAAAGAGCGCAGCAATAGAATTTTCAATGATAAAGTTGGCTTAACCCAAAGCATCATAACTAAGCTCTTAAAGCAACTCAAAGGAACTGTAAATACCATTCTGAAGCAACCTCTCAAGAATCCTCCTTCTCACCAAGATGCTCTCATTCTTTTGCTTTTGGGCCTTCAGAAGCTAGTCCCCTAGGGCACAAAGAAGATTGCAACACTCACTACAGTGGGGAAGGGTTACTGGCTGCAGGTTTCGGTGGAGTTATAAGAGATGACAAGGGAAATATAAAAGTCATATTTCATAGTCATTTAGGGAATGCCACCAACAATATGGCGGAACTTATGGTCATAGAGCATTGCTTGGAGATACTGATGGATCTCAATTTGCATAACAAAATCATAGAGGCAAACTTTGAATTAACAATTAATTTTGTAAAAAAAATAGTAAATGGCTCAGCACCAGAAAAAGTCTCTAACCACTCGAGACTTTTGGAAGTCTATCATCGTATTCAATCACATCTAAGAATCCTGATAACCCTTAGTTTTGTTCATGTACGCAAAAATGCCAACAGATTAGCGGATCGGCTGGTGAATGAGGGGGTGCTCTGTAAAAGAGATAACAGTAAATATATATGGGAGTTAGCACCCGCAGAGAAACTGCGTGAGGACTGCCACATTCTGCCAAGCGCAGACAGTGAACATTATCATAGTATGAATGGGAAGTAGCAATTTAGAAATTAAGATGATAGAGGATAAGGGTTCAACAAGCAAAAGACCTCAGATTCGGTACGATTGGGTCTCCCAGATGAATGGAAGGAAGCGGAGAAAGAGCGGGATGCTTTTTCGAGGAAAACAAAGTTTAATGGATTAGTGGTTTTCGGGCGTCCCCAATCCCCTAAGTGGTATTTTAAGGTTTTCTCCAGATGCCACTCATCAATCAACATGTGGGTAAGGGAGGAGAGATAAAACTGCCTATATTTGGCGGGTTTTCCTCGTGATTCTTCTCCGTCCGATATTCTCCTCAATAGTTAGATCTTGCTTGTGAAGATCTACGGCCACGGTTCATCGAGCTAGTTGGCAGTATTAGACTTCGAGCTAATCATGATCTTGGTGGTGTCTCGACCGTTTCTCATGGGTTTCGATCGGTGAAAAAGCCTCGGAGCTATATTCCTCGGTAGACCCGATTAGACTCTAGAGATGGCTTTGAAATCTTTTCAATTCTTTTGTGTTAGATAAAATATGTGCTAGTTGAGCTCCCGATTTTTCCCCTCTACCTTGTGATCTATCTAAACTCCGGATCTATCAAAGCGCAGAGAAAGATCAAATCTCTCAAAGTGCAAACCTCTTTTCTAAGTGTAAAATGTTAGGAAAAGTTTTTGCTAAATGCTAAAATAAATTTGATAGATCCGGAGTTTACATAGATCTACACTGGTTTTAAAATTAAATGTTCTATATTTAGTGATGTGATGTGTTGAGATATATATCCTAGATAAAAGGATAAGTTAAATGGGAAAAGAAATGGTTGCATCCAATTTTTAAATATATTTATGTATAAAATTATATAATTTGTGTTTTTTTAAATCGTTAATACCATCGAACCTTTTTACAATGTGTATTATTTATTTTTCTATATTTTAGATTTTTAATAATAACAACCACCGGTGTAAATAAATATATAGAAACATGAATTGGATTAGCAAACCACCATTTTCAAATTTTATTGTGCTATGAAGTTATGAATGGATAAATGATTAGCATGAAATCCTATACAATAGTTGCACGAAAGAAATATGGAGCACGGGAAACATGAATATGAGGCAGGCCTCTGTGTAGTGGGAGAAACTGTGTTTAGTTCAAGAGCCCATTAATTTCCTGGTACATCTAAAGGATTGAGTGTGAGAAGCTACTGAATCGCGAAACTGGCCTCCTTCGACTGCCATGTTAATATGATGTGCTGACGCGTGCTTTCCAACATCAATGGATCTCTCATAATTCCTCATTAACTCACCCTTGCCGTTAGCCTTCACTTGCTACTCCTCCATTTTTTTTTGCTGTGCAACATCCAGGAGTTGGAGCATTGAGGCAGCTGGAGGGCACATAGAAAGTGACGCCTCAACGGAAGAATGAACGTTACGTTGATGTGAAGGAGTTGGAAGATGGGGATTTGGTTGAGCTGCAGCAGCCACGAGTAGGGCGTTGTGAACATTACTACTTTTATGAGGTCTTCCTTCGATTGCGATGTTGACTTGATGTGCTGACGTGTGCTTTTCAGCATCAATGGAGCTCTCATAGTTGCTCACTAACTCTGCCTTGCCATTGGACATCACTTTCGAAATTGCAGTGCAATATCCAGGATGAGGAGTGGAGCATTGCGTGGCCATTGGGGTGAGGCTGCACGGCACACTGAAAGTCCTGCTGCCCACATGCCAACGGAGGAATGAACGTTACATTTGTGTGAAGGAGTTGGCAGATGGGGATTAGGTTGACGGGCAGCAAACACGACCAGGGGGTTGTGACCATCACCTCGAAACGATTGCCATCCTCCTGATGGCGCGGCTTTAAGAGAAGATTGAACGTTACTGCGAGCATTTCCGTCGAGTTGAGGTGCCGGAGAAGCTGCAACCCGAAGAAAGGGGCTTTTCTTAAAGCAACAACGTCGACATGGGTAGGGCGACGTCAATAAGTAGAATGACAGGAACGTTAGCTTTTATTTTCCTAGGGAAAGGCATCATCCTTTTCTGCTCTTATGTTCAACTAAGGCTTTGATATCGTTACAATCTTTTGTAGATGGATGGGTTAGATGGTTGATAGTCTCTAAATATTGGAGATAATGAGAGCTATGGAAATAGTCTGTAAGTATTGGAGATAATGAGAGCTATGAAGCTATACTTGCATATGAAATATTTGAGATAATGAGAGTTATGGAAACGTGATTTATGGTTGAGTTGTAGTTGCAGATGAAATATTTGATGCATGCATACAATGCATTACTCACATGGAGGGAGATTCGTTTTTATATGCATACAAAGAGGGGACGGCACACCCTGATTCGTTTTTATATGCATACAATTCAAATTAATTACATATCCTTCGTTCGTAGAGCAGACAGAAGATAAGCGATTGTCTAAAGGTCGCAATGGCAAAGCGTCGCTTTAACGTTCAAACTCAATTTAACGAGTGGTTTCAACTTTGTGGGTTGTCGAGAGAGCCTGGGTTGGGATGTTTGACATTTTTGCCCTATTCATCTCCGCGGTTGAATTGACTTCTCCGGTGTTGGATTTGACTTAGGACGATTGGCAACAGAAGATTCTTGGAAGTCAAATCAGATGTATCTGATTTCGATCCGTAGGGGCAGCGTTGATGTATATCATTGTGTGGTAAGGTATATAACCTTTGGTCAATCCCTGATTTTCCATTCAGATTCGGAACACTTGCAAACTGGGTTTGTGAAAACAGCAATGTTTTGACAGATTGAGATTTAGAAATCCAATTACACACCAAAAGCTATACTTTGATATTAAATATAAATACATTAGTATAAATATAAATAAATCAATAATAGTAATTCTATCTTAATCACAACAAATTTCTCAATCAAATACTAATTTATAAAAAATTATAATTAACTATTTAGATGAAATTCTACGGTTACTTCCAGCCTAAATCAACCTTTACAAAGTGTTCCTTTAGTTATAATACTAACGTTCACCAAATGGTTTCTTTATATAGACTCTTTCTATACCAATGTCTACTGTATCGTACAATGTTTCCATGCTGCTCTCTCATGCGAACTTACCGTTTTCACGTATTTATAATATTACACTACTTTCATTCTCTGCAATCATTTTTGGTTTTCTAGAATTGTTGCTCTCTCATGCGAACTTACCGTTTTCACGTATTTATAATATTACACTACTTTCATTCTCTGCAATCATTTTTGGTTTTCTAGAATTTTTATATCGACAGTTTATCTTATATAATAAAAGTTTTTAAATTTTATTTTTGAGTTTATTTTAATACTTTAGCATCTATATTTTCTTATGAAATCTCTCTTTATACTTTTATGTACTAATCCTTTGTGTATTAATCACTAGTTGTTTAAATTTCAAGTCATTTCCCTATACAATAATTTCTAATATACTTTTATAAAATGTAAGAACTTCATATAAATAGAGTTATGTTTATAGGTACAAGCTCTCCTTTACTTACCTTTCCAAATAGAGTTACAAATATAAACATATCATACATTAAGAGATATTCAAGGTAATCTCGAGCTTTCTTTTCTTTAGGACTACACAGTTTTTCTAATAATAATATTATATTAAGAATATCATTGGATGAGCATTTTTTTTTAATCCCTATCCAATATGCCCCCTAAACTTTATTCTCCCATTTATTTTCTTTAGAGTTACAATGAATAACAAAAGCACCTCGACATCATTATATTTAATATTTAATAGCTCCAATATGGCTAAATTCAATGAGTTACGCATGTTTTATGCTTTATGCTTTATGCTCATACCGAGCCTTAATTTCCGATCACTTTTCTAGCTAAGAACTTTTTTTGGCCCCGTTCCGTGCATGCATATCAAAATGGTAGACAAAGAAAAACAAAAAATAAAAGAATAAATAATCTTGCATGTAGGTATTATAGTATCAATATGAACACAACTATGCAATCTTTCTACTATTCTGTCACCATAGGTTATTGAATTATGCAGAAATGAAAGAAGAATTTAATAGAAGTTCAACTACCCATTACTACTTGGGCAATATTTCAAGATAGAGCAACTTCCATCGAACCTTGAACTATCTCCCATAGTGCCCCCTAAGCTAAGACCACCTTGCCTCTGGAATCTCACTGTCATTGATTCTTGGTGATTTATTTTATAGACTTCTTCACAGTAGATTTTAACAACATCTTGCTTTAAGATCTGCAAACCTTTTAGTCTAGGTCTTTTTGTTTTAGTTTTTCTCAAAAAAGTTATTTTTATTTTTCTTTAAAGCACATTTTTCTCTCCGCAGTGATTTAGTCCACTCCACTTAGTATTTCTCTCGAATTAAGTGATTAAAATAATAATTCTCTATCTTTATGTTAATCTCATTTCTTTTATTCCTGCCCAAGGGATTTTTAGGAGACTTTTAGGCAATGTCCTACACAGGTCTCTTCACTACTAGGTTCTTTCACTTTACATTATTTTGAGAGATGGCTCAACTCTGCAGTGCACATACTCTTATATTGATTTTGTGCTCCTTCCCTAGCATGTTTTCATACATGGTAAACATGTACTTCCTATTTTCATTCGTGCTTTCCACCTGCACCCAACAAGGTCAGCATCATCGATATATTATCACAACATTACAATAGATCCTTTGGCTATGC
>APFE031592189.1:0-27596 GCA_000404065.3 Pinus taeda | reverse complement strand
CTGTCATGATAATTTCTTCAGAGTCCTCTGGTTCTTCTATTAAGGGAGGATGAGAGGGAGTTTCTTCCTTTTCTTCTTTAGGTGATTCTACTTCTTGAATTACAATATGCTCTCCTGTAGAAGTAAAGAAAGGGTCTTCCTCTAAATGAGATTTTGTAGATGGTGTAGGAGAATCCCCTAATTCAGCTACTCCTTGAATTCCAAGAATCTTAAGGTTAGGGGTAGATGGTGGTGAATCTTGCCTATGCCTAGAAGAAGATGGAGTTGTGAAAATCAAACTCTTGGCTCTAGCTATAAACCTTCCCCTAGAATCTCCTGCTCTATGCATGTCATTTTTTATTTTTAAGTTGGGCTAATATTTCTCTTTCTGATCTTCCAGGTCACATTGGGTGCAAGAAGAGAGCATACTTAAGAAATTATTGAACCAATAACTCTCTTTTCTGATCCTCCAAATCACACTAAGTGCAAGAGGAGAGCATACTTCAAGAAGTTATCAATTTTTCCCTTCTTTTTATTTTTTATTTTTTGTTTTAGGAAATTGGCTACCTAGTTACACTTCCCCGGCAATGGCACCAAAATGTTTGGTCAATTTAGAGTGTCCTAAATTGTTGTATTAATTTTCAATCCGAGAGTCGTAAACTGTTGAACTGCAGCGCACTATATGTGCAAGATAACCTATTTCTTTTTTTTTTGTCGTTTTTGAGTTTTTGTTTTGTTTTGGGTTTATTTCTGTTAATTCCCTAATGTGAGATGGAAATTCTAAAAGACAAGTATGATATAAATGTTCAAGGCAGTGATGTCTTTTAAAATGATTTTCAAAACTTCAAACTTTTTAAAAAAAGGTTTTAAAGCATGCAATGATGAAACTAATTTTTGAAAGCGTGTGAAAATGTGCCACTATTCTAATTAAACAACAGTGAGCTAGTGACCATGAAACCCATTATCCTTGCTACCATGAAAATATAAGAAAAGCTGAACTCAAAGAAATCCAAGAATTGCAAACAAAGTAAACTAAAATCACATTACATCAACTCATATTTTAACCCCTCACCATTCGACTCGCTCTGGCTTTAGGAGGTAATCATAAACAACTTGAGCAATATGATATCTAATTTGCAGAAAATAAAACTAATATCAAACTACACACTCATACTTCAATCCCTCACCATTCGACTCGCTCTAGCTTTAAGAGGTAACTGAGAATGACATGAGCAATTCAATAACTAACTTGCAGAAAAATAAACTAATATCAAACTACACATTCATACTTCAATCCCTCACCATTCGACTCGCTCTGGCTTTAGGAGGTAACTAAAAATGACATGAGTAATTTAATATCTATCTTGCAGAAGAGTAAATGAGCAAGATTGAAATAAATAACACAGTGTTGGAACTAAAAACTAAAGGAAATGAATCAACAGAAGGACAAGAATAATTCCATGTCATTAGTCATTAGAAAACTATGTGAAAATGCCCAGGCTACCTATTGTAATCTGAAACAAAAGCACTGATCAGTTAACAACATATAAAATGTGAAAAGCTACGGACAGCTATCAAACGTTAATACCATAAGAAATGTGATATACATACAAGTGAATGATTATGGCATAAGGAACATAAATAAATAAAGCATGAAACTCTACAGTAATAAACAAGACCTCGCCTGTGCAGGGGCCCTCTGGACAATCCTTGGACAATCAACGATCAACCACGAATTGAGCTCAGAAATAGATTCTTCTCATGTATTAAAATGCATTCATAACATAGAGATAAAGTTACGGCACAGTGGGTTCGTTTACAGTCATAATTACATTACCAAAAAGCTAACTAATATGCGTATGAGAACGCATTATTTATACAGAGGATGACATAACTGTTTTCCTACATTATGCGCTGATAAAAAACACGTAAACAACCACGTCCCGAGATTTAGCATTATGGCTGCCATGAAGATTCAATCTTTGGAGGGTGGCTGTTGGATCTGGTTCATGGAGCAGTCCACAAGTGTTAAATTGTCCCCTGAGATCTAGGAACAACCACACAAAGCTTCACGTGGTGAAAAGCAGAGTTTCATCACTGTAGGACTCTTAAGTTGACCACCGCTTTGCCCACCGTTGACTATGGCCTCTTCTGATGAATTCGACTAAGCCAATAGGACTCGGTCCATGTCCATGTCATTTGCAACTTACCCATGTGGCTCGATTCACCTTAAGACACCTACAATATAGACTTTAACAAAACAGCTGCGGAAAGTTGGGCTGGCTGCGGAAAGTGACAAGATCCCGCAGCTTATAAAAAAAAATCTAGTTCAAATAGCAACACAAACACATAGTCAAGAAACCACTTTAAATGCCCTTTTTTAACTAATATGCAATGATACTGATGACTTAGGAGGTTCATATGAATGGGAAGAAGCTAGAAAAAGGTGTAGGAAAGATGCAGTTTTGGGACTCAACACTAAGGCCACTCCCAATGTTGCAGAGCCACTCCATATTGAGAGGCCCATAGTTGATTCTATACCTCGGATGTCAAAAGGCTCTGTAAAACGTTCGACGATTAACCCTAATGCCAAGGATACCTAGAACTACTCCATTGTTGAAAATATGGCCCAAATCCCTTGTGTGATGTCTGCGTTATAGGTACTCCAGTCGTTCCCAACACAATGGAGCGCGTTGCTCACTGCGATTAGGGTTATAGATCTGAAAAACTCTCTTATTGTTACATTTTACATGTGAAATATTAAGAAGAGACTACCTCGGCATATGGATTTACAAATTAAATCTACATATCGAAAGATCAATATCTTTCAAACTGTAGTTGATGAGGGAGCTTCCACATGTGTCATGTTTATTGCATGTTCAAAAGCTATCGGATCTCCTCAAGTTGTTCCTTCACTTACTCTCTTGGCTACATTTGATGGTAATTCTTATAGGTCGCATGGAATTATTCCATCCTTTCCCATCTGTGTTGGGGGCAAGGTGGTCAATATAAAGGTGGAAATAGTCGATGCAAATTTGGATTATAATCTTATATTGGGATGAAATTGGATTTATGACATGGATGCCATTGTATCATTATTATTTTGCATCCTATGCTTTCCCCATGAAGAGAGAATTGTTATTATTGATCAGATGGAGTATTCTCTAAAAGAATCCAATGCATCTTTTGATTCCTCCATTCCCTTGTTTTGAAAATAGCAACAAGAAATGTTAAAAATAGAATCCAAAAATTCTAGTTTAATTTGTCCTTGAATTAAACTAAGAATTAAAATCAAATTATATTCTCATAACAACTTTTAATAGTTAACTAGAGTGAGTTGACTTAGTTAACTTAGGAATTTCGAGTTGGAAGTCTTTTGGAAGTCATGTATATGTTCTCCCTATATTATAGGGGTCCAGGATGAGTTAAGTATGAGATGTACTTAGATAACTCAGTTTACTAAGTTAAGTTCAGTTAAATTAGTTCCAAACTTTTGAGGAACTAATAGTGAGTTAACAGTCAGTTGGTGCACTAATGAATTAACTATTGCTACTCTAGTTAACTGAAGATTCCCTCATCAAAAACTCATGCATCTTGATTCTAAGAAAGACCCAGTTGATACTAGAGTGCAAGGACAATGTACTATTTGTTGTAAAAAAAATTGAGCTGTACAAATGGTGCATGCAATCGGTGTTGGAGAAAATGTAACTAGGTTTGGTCTTCATAAATGTAATTTTGATATTTTTACTTATTCAAGAAAAGAAAAAAATATTTTTATATTATTTTTCAATGAGTTTCTTGCTCATTGAAAATAGGTCAAGCAAATTTTGAAGTGCTTCTAGAGAGTCAAAGTTAAAATGTAATTATGACAAGACCCTTTGATGGCATGGTACATCATGTATAATGTCATACAAGGTCAAGGGAACACCTCCAAGCATGTTCAAATCCTATCCTAGCAGCAACGAAGACTACAAGCAGCAAAAACGACGAAGAAATGTTGAATTATGGCAGTGTAAGTTGGCCTAATGGGAAGTCATGTGGGCTTGAGAGAGGAGGGACGGACCTCTATTTATAGAGGTTGTCCGCTCCTCATTTAGACACACAACAATCACTCTGAAATCTGTATAGAAGAGGAAGGCAAAGATGAAGAAAAGACAAGAAAGATGGTCTACAAGGACAGTGTTAAAAGAAGGAAGAACAACAAACTTAAGGGGTTGCTTTCTAGGGTTTCTTAGCCACACATGCTAAGAAACTAAGGGCAGTCCATGGCCAGATCAAGAGGCGTATATTATTTATGGTTTGGGCTAGCTATTCAATCAATAAAGGTCTCCCACTCTAGCATTGAAAGAAGCCTCACAAGCGAAGGAAGACGGGATTGTTTCTAAGGTAAAACCAGACACACGTGCAAGGTAATAGAGGGTTGACTACGGCTATAAAAGCAATAAGGTGTAGGTCCTTATATCTCATGGTTTTTGGTGAAAATTAGGGCTACAATGCCTCTCTCATCAGCGAGGAAAGAAGGAGAAGACAATGAATAGAAGAAGGATTGTTTTTGGGTTTTACTATCCACACGTGTGAGGATTTCAGAAGTGAGTTGTTGCAGATTGACAGTAGTTTAAAGGTAGAATATTGAGGGGAATCTTTTGGATATAGAAAAAGGTCTAAAAGGTCTCCAAGATTAGCAATAAGGACCTCCTTATAGTGAGCAAAAGAGCCCTAATATTCTATGGTTTCCTAACTTGGAAGACAAAGTGCTGGAAGACAAAGTGTCGGAAGATGTGTCAGAAGTGACAGTGTAGAAAAAAGGAAGGATTTGACTCATGCTATGAGGACATCCTAGTCAAGGGTCTAGGATTTGGAAATTTTTCAAATAAGAAGCTTCAATAAGAGAAAACTTACAAAGGGTTTCCCTCTCAAGAGTGGAGAGGGTTTATCCCTGGAAGAGAGCCAAATTTTGTGTTCTTGTTATTTTGTTTTGATAGCAGTTTGATGAAACACACACAAATGCACTAATAAGAATAAGAAGAAGTATAATCTAAATAAGAAAAAAGTAAAAATACTTCACAAATTGTTATCAAGTCTCAGAGAATCATCATAACACTAATTTTCCCTGGATTCTCTAACATAGTATCAGAGCAAGGTTAACACATCAAGGAAAGGGCAACTCAAGAACACTCAAGCATCTACAAAGTTGAAGCATCAAAGCCTAGAAGTCTCAACCACTTCAAGGACAAGAAGGGCTACAAATATAGAAGGAGAGCCATATATAAAGGCACCTACCAGAGAAGAGCAGATCCACATCAAGCTCTTCAAGCACACCTCATCACCAAGCAAGTCCACTTGAAGAAGTCAACTTGAAGGACATCAAGATCTAGGGAAGACAAGCTATCAAGCTTTCGAAGATGAAGCAAATCCATCAAGTCTAAAAATATATCAAGTATGTATATGTCCCCTTATGAATATACATCAATGTCTTTTTGCAAGGAAGTCAATAAATTGGTAGGCACCAATAACTTTCTTAAATGGAAGAAGAGGACTGATCTACTTCTCAAGGAGAATGAGCTCCTAGAATATGTCAAGGGGAACATCATTGTCCATGCTAAGGATCAGACTCAAGCCTTAGCCAAGTTCAATAAGGATGAGACAATCGCTCAAATTATTTTGATAGAATCAATCAAGGACTCTCTATTTCCCTATGTCTCCAAGTTTGAGATATCAAAATAAATTTATGATAAGCTAGTAGATCTGTTCGCGGTATCCACCACCGGAGAAGTATTATCTCTGAGGACTGAATTTTACAAGATGAATATAACAAATGAAGGAATATCTCCCTACTTCATGAAAATATCTGAGATGAGAGATCAACTTCAAGAGCTTGGGGAAGTCATGTCCGCTAAAGATATGACAACTATTGTACTCAATGCTCTACCTGAGGAGTGGGGAAACTTCACATCAAGCATTTATGCCAAGAAGGAAGTAACCACTCCTAATGATATGTGGTCTCTATGCAGAACAGATGAGACTATACTTAAGGTGAAATAAGATGTGGGATCAAAGGACCAAGCGTTTGCTACCATGGCCAAAAGAAAGGGTAAATTTGGCAAGTTTGGTCCACAAAGAACAAATTACAAAGACATGTCCAAGATCCAATGTTTTGGATGCCAAGAATATGGAAAATAAAAAAGGAATTGTCCCAAGCTTAAAAAGGACAACAATAACAAGAGAAAGAGAGAATAAGATCATATAACTCAATAGGTGGAAGAGGAATGAAAGAAGAAAAAGAAGGAAGATCCTTCGGATCTCTACTATGACTAGGTCAAACTCTTTTCTTCTATACTTCTTTCAAAGTTTTGATTAGAATAGGAGCATTAAGGAATAAACTAAATTACATGGCTAGAATCACCCTCTAGGATCTAGCATTATGATGTACATGGAGTTCTAGACACTCATGTAGATGTAGCATTTATGAGAAGAACAAAAATGCATAAGTAGGAATATCTTCTAGAATATAGGAGCATGGAAAATATAGCTCAAAGATATTCATGTAGAAGGAGCATACCTAGAATAGGACCTCATATATGATGGAAGAAAACTTGATCATGATAAGAATATTAGAATACCTAAATCATCAAAGGTAGAAAACATTTGCAAGGTGAGTATCTATAAGATCCAATGATGGAATCTTCAAGAGAAGGTTCGTGAACCAAGGCAGATGTCTCATTGGGAATCCCACTTATGGGATTCAAGAAAAGGGATGATATGTAGGCATGCTAAGGTGAAGCAAGAAGGGCTACCCCAAAGAATGATCAAGGAGGATCAAGATGAGGTATGTATGCATCAAAGTTTAAGTCATGTCATCATTTGTCATGGGTATAGTTCTATACCATGATCAAGCATGAAAGGATCTCGTTCACCAAGAACATGCTCTAAGGCATGTACCACGATGCAATGAAGATAAACAAAATAACATGCTCACATAAGGAGCATAACATTGTTGACTAGGAAGCAAGAAGAAATGTTGAAAAGTCCATAAAGCAAGGGATGAAGGAATGCTTCCACAAGAAGCATTAGGTGGTTTACTAATCTACTTGAGAAGAAGAAAATGAAGAAAGAAATCAAGCATGTGAAGAACATTGTGATCAATGAGAATCACTATCTGACAAAATGCCTTGAAAGATATCTCCCAAAAGAAGGCATGATAACTTTGATGAAGGAAGAAAGGAACCTTGACACCTATGAAGGCATTGGATATATAAAAGGTGTAGATAATTAATTCTACTCTATGAAGATGTTGTGATGAATAAGCCATCCAAAAAAAGTAAAAACATTGTTGAAGCAATATCAGGATGAAGTAATGATGGGCTACTAGGTCAAAATATAACCTAGAAAGTATGATGGAGCATCCATGAGGAGTGCATTCTGAAGTACGGAAAAGATGACAAAGGAGTATCCAAGATGACAAGAAGAACCTGATAGTCACTTTTCATGAAGCAATGACATGACAAACCAAGAAGGAAAGTTATGGATGGATGGTGCCTTACTGAGAAGAAGTTCGATTGAAGACTTCATGACATCAAGAAAGGAAGGAGATCATGTAGCTGAAGGACCCATGAAGAAGAAGTTGTTGATGAAGGAAAGAGTTCCCAGTTAAGAGGGAGCTCTGATAAGTCCCTAATCAAGAGGGAGTTGTGGATCACCCATGATTACAAAGGAGTGACAATTTTGTTTTCCATTTCATGGGTCATGCATTAGACCAGGATTAATAGCCGTAAGTCTAGATGAAGGCCATGAATGGAAATGTAAACACAAGATAGACACAACATTCTTGTCTTCACTTGGGAAGAAAGAATGGGAGGATTAGGTAATCATCTGGCATCCTATACTCATTGAGGATGTGTAGGGAATCCAAGACAAGAGTAGGCAAGAGGACCGATACTCTTTGGGTTCTGGGAACCCAAGATAAGAACAGTCCTAGAAGGTCATACTCGAGAACACCCGGGTGGGTATGTACCTTGAGAGACAATGATGAAGGTGTCTATAAATTATTGGTCTCACCAGCATTGTGGCTCATGGTATCATAAAGAGATGGAGTCTTTAGTCAAGGCCTTGCACTATGACAATGTTGATGAATATGATGCTATACCAGATGGATTTCTAATCCAATTTCTCTTATGTGAATTCTTCAATATTGAAAATTTTCAAACACCTTGTAGTGTTGTATGAATACCTCCATAATTTAATAGGGAGTGTTGGAGAAAATGTAACTAGGTTCGGTCTTCATAAATGTAAGTTTGATATTTGTACTTATTCAAGAAAAGGAGAAATTATTTTTATATTATTTGTCAATGAGTTTCTTGCTCATTGAAAATAGATCAAGCACATTTTGAAGTGCTTCTAGAGAGTCAAAGTCAAAATGTAATTATGATAAGACCCTTTGAGGGCATGTTACATCATGTATAATGCCATACAAGGTCAAGGGTACATCTCCAAGCATGGTCAAATCCTCTTCTAGCAGCAACGAAGACTACAAGCAACAAAAATGATGAAGAAATGTTGAATTATGGAAAAAACTGTAAGTCGGCCTAATGGACAGTCATGTCATCCTGAGAGAGGAGGGATAGACCTCTATTTATAGAGGTTGTCTACTCCTCATTTAGACATACAACAATATCTTTGAAATCTGCATAGAAGAGGAAGATAAAAAGGATGAAGAAAAGACAAGAAAGAGGGTCTACAAGGACAGCGTTACAAGAAGGACGAACAATGAAGTTAAGAGGTTGCTTTCTAAGGTTTCTGCAACCACACGTGCAAAGAAACTAAGGAAAGTCTATGGCCACATCAACAGGGGTATATTCTTTATGGTTTGGGCTAGCTATTCAGTCAACAAATTTTTCCCACTCCAAAGTTGACAGCATCCTCACAAGCGAAGGAATAAGGGATTATTTCTAAGGTAAAACCAGTCACGTGTAAGGTCAATAGAGGGTTGACTGTGGCTGCAACAGTAGTAAGGTGCAGGTCCTTATATCTCACAGTTTTGGGTGAAAATTAGGCCTACAAGACCTCTCTCATCAGTGAGGAAAGAAGGATAAGACAACGAATAAAAGAAGGATTGTTTTAGGCTTTTGTTGTCCACACGTGTGAGGATTTCAGAAGTGAGTTGTTGCAGATTTCCAGTAATTTAAAGGAAGCATATTGAGGGGCATCATTTGGATATTGAAAAAAGTATACAAGGTCTCTAAGATCAGCAAGAAGGTCCTCCTTATAATAAAGTATAAGAGCCCTAATATTCTAGGGTTTACCAACTTGGAAGACAAAGTGTTGGAAGACAAAGTGTTGAAAGAAGTGTCAGAAGATATGTCGAAGTGATAGTGCAGAAAGAGGAAGTATTTCACTCATGCTTGGAGAACATCATAGTCAAGGGTCTAGGGTTTGGAAGTTGTTCAAATAAGAAACTTCAATAAGAGAAAACTTACAAAGGGTTTCCCTGTCAAGAGTGGAGAGGGTTTGTTCCTGGTAGAGAGCCAAATTTTGTGTTCTTGTTATATTGTTTTTGTAGCAGTTTTCTGAAACACACACATATGCACTAATAAGAAGAAGAAGAAGTATAATATAACTAAGAAAAAGTAAAAATACTTCACAAATTGTTATCAAGTCTCAAAGAATCATCATAACACTACTTTGCCCTAGATTCTCTAGCAATCAGGAACTCAGCCTTGAAGGGATTGCACAGTTTTGGATGCACTAGTTTCCCTTTAAGATGGGCTAATCAGCTATAGGAATTGCACAAGAAAATAGGGACTTGGAGAGCTATAGAATTGGCTAATTGTTGGCCAAGAGTTTGCTTGTGAGTTGGAGATTGAGTTTACTGAGTGTTGGGATTGTTCTTATGAGAACAAGCATTTTATTATCATATTGGATTTCTGATTGATGCAATACAGATAGTGGATTTTGAGTTGTGGCTTTCTTTAGATATTTATTGTGTTATGTGTCATTGATGTTCTTCCTCTTGTTGATTATTCTTTTGCTCGATCTTTATGTGCTTCTGCTGTAAAGAGTAGAAGTAGATTCTTGTCTCTTTTTTTAGTAAATTGCATGATCTTGTGAATCTATATAATTTTCTACATGGTATCGAAGCTAAGAATAGTATATTAGAAGGGATTTCAAACTTTTTATTTTTGGGTTACAAGAGAAATTCGAATTTGCAATACATACTTAAGGATCGACATATGGCGTTCTACATTATGCGGCTTGAGTATGCATTGGATGGAAGATCAAATTATATAGCTTGGAAGGACAAGATGGAGGCCGTGTTGGAACATAATGGCTTGAACTAATTCATTGTTCAGGACATTCCTAAGCCACCAGCATCAGATGCTCAGCATCTGGCCGAGTCGAAGAAGTGTGTGGCAAGGGTGAGGCAGATAATCCTTGAGGGAGTTCGAGACCACATTATCTTGAGTCTCCATAGGAAGGAAACTCTGCATGCTATGTGCAAAGCATTGAAGGACCTTTTCCATAACAGCAGTGACCAAACAAAGCTGGCACTAAAAGATAAACTTCAAAAATTCAATATGGAGTCGGGCGACTTAATTCCAAATTACTTGACCAAGTTCACTCAATGTCATGATGAACTTGGAAGTGTTGGAATCATGGTTGTCGAGGATGACATGGTGAGTCTTGCTCTTCTTGGACTCCCAAAGAGTTGGCATATTTATTTGGATTCTGCCAATGGTCAGGAGAAGCTACTAGATTGGGAACAACTGTGGTCGTATTTGATGCAAGAGGAGATCAGGAGGAACAATAGAGATGGGACCTCCTCCAAGGAAGTGAAAGAGGATTTTCCTTAGCGAGTAAGGAAAATAAGGCCAAGGGACAGAAGTTCCAAGGCCAGGAGGTTGGAAAGAATATGGACTTGATGAAAGTCAAGTGTTTTCACTGCCATGAGTGCTATGCCAAGAACTACCCACAGAAGAAAGCAAGCAAGAAGGAGCCAACAGTAACAGAAGCAGGTGAAGCTCTAGCTTCACAATTCAAACTTGATTTCACTCTCATTGCAGGCATGGTCGGTACTGCGATGGGAGCTGTGTGTTATCTTGACAGAGGTGACTCATTCCATATGACGGGGAATAGAGATCTCTTTAGTGATTTTAAGGATAAAGACCTTAAGCAAAGTGTAGAGTTTGGATATGAAGAGAGGTATAGAGCTACTGGGATCAGTACGGTTACCTTTCCAAGGGATTCTGGCTCCCCTTTCAAGATCACAGATGTGATGTATGTTCTAGGACTAAAGAAGAATCTTGTTTCATTCGTGGTATTGGAAGACCGTGGCTATGATGTGATTTTTAAGGGAAAGGTTTTCCTTAGAAACATCACCATGGGAAAGGTGAAACAGATCGGTGCATAGGTCAAGAACCTGTATGCTCTTGAGGTTCAAGATGTGTGCAAAGCCTTGAGGAGAAAGGAAAAGGTTCGTGACTTGGTGGTTGAGAGCGCGAGTAAATTACCTCTCAACATACGGCCCCAGAAGAAGCCTCAGAAGCAGCCTCGGACAATTGTGGAGCAGCCACAATTGGAGAAGCTGAGAGGATATTGAGTGGAGAGATCCACTCAAGTAGAGAAGAAACAGTCTCCGAAGCAGTCTCAGACAATTGTGGAGCATCCGTAATTAGAGAAATTGAGAGGAGACCGAGTGGAGGCATCTAGTCATGAAGAGACCTCCAGTATGGGGGGGGGGATTTTGAGCCAGGTGGGTAGAGGAATCACGTTCAGCCATACCTCCAGGGGTGAGGTGGGGTGATGTGAAGTGATAGTCCCAAGAGGGTTGAAATTGGGCAGGGTCCATTGAGTTTTTTTATCTCATGGATTATACATTGCTACGGGAGCCAAAAGTACATAGTAGTGAAAGCAATCAATGGGACTGATGCAGTCAGAGATCAAAGTGACAGAGGCTAGAGCAGTCAAATATTGAAGAAGTGTAGAGAAGGGTTGTCAACAATGCAGAAAGAAAGAGTCAACAAAAGCGCAGAGTTTTCAGTGAATAGAGGAAATAGCAGTCAGAGAATTTGATGATAGAGGCATCATTCTGATTCAGGTTGGAAGTTTTTTTGTTTCTGGAGTTGTTGGAGCAATAAAACTAGAGAGAAGTGTTGCATGCAAAACATTCCAAAGGTTTAGGATCGAGATCGAGTTGAATTCCTTTCTTGTTGAGAGGGAGTGTTGAAAATAGCAATAAGAAATGTTAAAAAAATAATCTAGAAATTTCAGTTTAATTCGTTCTTGAATTAAACTAAGAATTAAAATTGAATTCTATTCTCATAGCAATTTGTAATAGTTAACTAGAGTGATTTGACTTAGTTAACTTAGAAATTTCGAGTTGGAAATCTTTATGAAGTCATGTATATGTTCTCCCCATATTATAGGGGTCCAAGATGAGTTAAGTATGAGTTGTAATTAGATAACTCAATTTATTGAATTAAGTTCTTTTAAATTAGTTCCAAACTGTTTGAGGAACTAATAGTGAGTTAACAGTCATTTGGTGCACTAACACATTAACTAGTGCTACTCCAGTTAACTGAATATTCCCTCATCAGAAACTCATGCATGTCGATTTTGAGAAAGACCCAGTTGAGACTAGAGTGTAGGGACAATGTACTATTTGTTGTATAATTTTCTGAGTTGTACAGATGGTGCATGCAATCAGGAACTGAACCTTGAAGGGATTTTGCAGTTTTGGATGCATTGGTTTCCCTTTAAGATGGGCTAACCAGCCATAGGAATTGCGCAAGGAAATAGAAACTTGGAGAGTTGCATAATTGGCTAAGTGTTGGCCAAGATTTTGCTTGTGAGTTGGAGATTGATTTTAATGAGTGTTGGGATTGTTCTTGTGAGAACAAGCATTGTATTATCATCTTGGATTTTTAATTAATGCAATACAGATAGTGGGGTTTTGAGTTGTGTCTTTCCCCGAATATTGATTGTGTTATGTGCCATTGATGTTCTTCCTCTTATCGATTATTGTTTTGCTTGATCTTTATTTTCTTCCGCTATAAAGAGTAGAAGTAGATTCTTGTCTCTTGCTTTAGAACATTGCATGAGCTTGTGAATCTACAGGATTTTCTACACCTTGGTGGATAATCCCAAGCAACCTATTGAGAATTTAAGAGTTGGAATGTATTCCTCATTGATGGGTACTTTTGATCTTCCTTCTCCTGTTGCTTGAAGAAATTCCATTTCAATGTCCAAGACCCCTTCTCGAAGAGATTTTTTTAGAACTCATTATTTTTCGAATCCTTGGCCCTTACCATCTTCGACCACCACATAAGAAGAAGGGAAAGTGGGTGGAATGGCATATCCTATGTCTGCAGCTGAAATTGCTTATCAATTTGTTTTTAACGCAGTAGATTCTGATCCTACTCCTCTTTCACCGGAGGAATTCGATGGAGATGTGGCTCCAACTTGGACTCTTGACTCTACTTCTTCTATGGACTACCTTGATACTATTTTACCATCTGAGGAAGCAATCCTAGAAGCAATAATGGGTATAGACGGACCGTGGGGTGGTTTACATCATCTGTCATATTTTCTCCCAGACTTGCGTGGAGTAGAATCGAGTTTGTTTAGTCCTTCATTGATTGGTGATGTTCACACGGTTTTAAACCCTTTGCCTCCAGCACAGGGTTTTGTCGAAGGCAAAATGTCTGTTATTTCAGAAACTATTCTGGTGAACATCTCCAGGAATCCCAATGTAATCAAAAATATTTTCATTGGAGCCGAATTCTCCCCTAAAGAAATTCAAATATATACTGATATTTTTAAAGAATTATGTGATGTGTTTTCTTGTTCTTATGAGGAAATTCCTGGAATTGATCCATCAGTAGTCTAGCATGAGATCAAGACTTACACGAACGTAGAACCTATACGGCAAAAGTTTTGGCCGATAAACTCTAGGAAAGTGACAGCTATCAAAGTCGAGGTTAAGAAGTTGCTGAAGGCGGGTTTCATATACCTCGTTCCATTGAGTGAATGGATCTCGAATCCAGTCTTGATTGATAAAAAACAAGGAACGATCTGTGTATGCATAGACTTTAGGGATTTAAATAAGGCTTGTCCTCAAGATAATTTCCCCATGCCGTATTGATCAAATTATTGATGAATGTGTGAGAAATTAGATTTTCTCCTTCGTGGACGTTTTCTCGGGTTATAATCAGATTACTATTCGTCCCGAAGATCAACATAAGACAGCTTTTATCTTCCCCTGGGGTACTTTTGCATACAAGAAGATGCCTTTTGGCCTTAAAAATGTTGGAGCTACTTTTCAATGGGCCATGTCCTATGCTTTCCATGATATCAAACATATAATCGAAAGATTATTTGGATGACCTAGTTTCTTATTCTCGAAAGAGAATTGATCATCCTCATCATCTTTGATTGGTTTTTGACCAATTTCATTTTTACAAAATATAATTGAATCTAAATAAATGTGTTTTTGTTGTCACATCTAATCAATTATTAGGATTCATCATATCTATTGAATGGATTCGTGCAGATCCTTTCAAGTTTGAGGCAATACTTAAGTTGCCTCCCCCGTCTACCATCCATAAACTTCAAAGTATCCAAGGAAAAGCCAATTTCTTGAGGAGATTTATCATCAATTATGTTAAGATTACAAAGGGATTTATGTGATTGCTGAAGAAAGGAGTTCCATATCTGTGGGACGATTTTGCTTGGTGCTCATTCAATACTTTGAAAAAAGCATTGACCTCTGCTCCATTACTGAGTCCACCTAATTATAGCAGGGAATTTCTCTTATATATCATTGCGGAAGAATCAGCCATTAGTATGGTTCTGGTTCAGGAAGATGATGCTCTTCGTGAGCACGTGATTTATTATCTGATTTGAGGCTTGGTAGGTCTTGAACTATGATATTCTCCTGTAGAGAAATTAGCTTTGGCAATTGTTCATGTTGTCCAGCGACTTAGACACTATATTTTTCTTAGAAAAACTTTTGTCTTGGCGGTTGTCAATCCATTTCAGTTTGTTCTCAGTAGACGAGTGGTTAGGGGAAAATATAACAGATGGATTGTCATTTTACAAAAGTTCGATCTCGAGTTCTTGCCAGCCAAATCTAAGAAATCGTTAGTATTTGCATAATTAATCTTGAAGTTTCCTTATAAAGAAGAAATATTTTATGAGGAATCATTCCCTAATGAGCATATTTTTTCATTTCGTCACAAGATCCTTGGTATGGAGATATTATAATATATCTTCAGACTTCGAAGTTTCCCCTCTCTTTTTCGAAGGATGAGCGAAGAAAATTGTGTCACTTAGTGAAAAGTTATGTTATTATCGGTGACACTTTATATCGTCATGGGGTTGATTCAATCTTTAGATGTTGCTTAACCTTAGAAGAAGTTGATTCAGTGTTGAATGATTGCCATAGTGGAGCTTGTGGTGGTCATATATATGGGTTTGCTACAGCCCAAAAAATCTTGTGTGCGATGTATTTTTTCACCTTCGATTTTCAAATATTCTGTTGAAGTGGTCAAAGAATACCATCCTTGTCAGGTTTAGACTCAGAAAATTTGCGCTCATCCAATTATGCTTTTATCTGTTATTACCATTAGTCTGTTCACAAAGTGGGGCATTTATTTTACAACTTTTAACCCACCTTCGGAAAAGGTTCATAAGTATATTATTGTAGCAGTGGACTACTTTACCAAGTGGGCTAAACCTATGCCCATTGTTGTGAATGATGGTGAAACAACAACCCTGTTTCTTTTCAAACAAGTCATTTCTCATTTTGGTATTCCAAAAGATATTGTCACTAACCATGGCAGTCATTTCCAGAACAAGATGATGGTTGAATTGGCTCTCAAGTTGGGTTTTTGGCAGGAGCATCTGTCTCCTTACTATCCTCAAGCCAATGGTCAGGTGGAAGTCGTGAATAAATCCCTCAAATTTATCCTGCAAAGGATAATTAATAAGGCTCGATCCAATTGGCATATCATGTTATATCCTGCAATTTGGGCATACCGAATGTCAATTAAGACCGCTACGGGTTTCACTCCTTTTCAACTAGTTTATGGTTTGGAATCGATATTCCCTGTGAAATGGGAAATTCCTTCTATTAAATTAGTTGTATAACTTCTTCCAGACACTTCTAGTCTTGATGAACGCCTCGTTCATTTGGAACATCTTGATGAGCAGCGTCGAGATGGTGCCACAATTAACGAAGCTCATAAAAAAAGAGTAAAAGTCCATTATGATAAGGTTGTGCACCCTAGGGTTTTCTCTCAAGGTTATCTTGTCTTGGTTTATGACCAAGACAAAGATGCCTTGGGGCAAGTAAGTTTAAACCCATGTGGTACAGTCCTTTTATTGTTAAAAAGATCTTTAAAAGGGGAGCTTACAAATTGGTTGATTTTGATGGAAATGAGTTGTCAGAGCCTAGAAATGGGCTCTATCTTAAAAAGCATTATGCCTAGGTTTCTGCCTAGCATTTGCTTGGTTGTAGATATTGTATATATTTGTGCATGTATGTCTATAGGTTTCATAGTGATATCGATACTTTTTTATCTACTTCGGGAGGTATTGATGGATGATTTGGTATATCTAGGGTTTGTCGATGGTGCTAGTCGACATACCCAGAATTTGGCTTCCACAACTTGGGTCATTTACTATCCATCCGATCAGTTGTTGGTTTCAAGAGGCATATGTATCAGCCATGCTTCAAATAATGTTGTCGAATATACTGTTGTGGTTAACCTACTATCTGAAGCAATATCTCTTGGTATTGATTCGTTAGTAGTATACTTGGATTCACAACTAGTGGTTTCTCAGTTAAACAACATCTATCACGTGAGAGATCCTTATTTATATCGCCAATTTCTAAGAGTGTGTTTATTACAAATGTCATTTAGTTTTATCACATTTATTCATATTCCACAATCAGAAAAATCATTTGTTGATTCCATAGCTAATCAAGCGTTAGATTGGCATATTAATCATTCATCACATTAAAAATAAAAAATAATTGAACATCATTTGCATATATGATCATCACATCATGAAACTGTCTTTATATAGATAGAATATTTTTTTTCAAAATGTTATACAAAATCAAGACAAAATGTCCTACAAAATTAGGTCTCAAGTCCAATCATGCCTATCAAAATATGGACATCTCTAATCTATATATATGGGTCCACCCCCGGATGTACCTCTCGGAAGAATATGATGGCATTAGCCACCCATCAGAAGAGTCGCACCCAATCTCATGGTCTTCCTACCACATGTCTCTGCATAGCCTCTGGTAGATCCTCTATCGCTGCCATAGGTACCTATAGATTCAACCTCTCCAAGTTCCTTTGTACGGTATGGAGGAGTCTCTCAGTCTCAACTACGGCACTCTCCACATCTCTTCCAGGACGCCTATGCCTGGGCAAACCCTCAGGGCTTACTCGTCCCACATATGTATCATGATCAAATAATTTTATAAGAATACTTGTCTCATCAAAAATAATTTCAATTCATAATTTTTGGAAACACAAAAAAAATTCAAATAACTTTAAAAAACTTAAAAATATTTTTACCTATAGCACCCCATGTAGCATCTGGTGGAAGCACTAGATCTGGATCCCCTCAGAAGTCCATACTTGCATAGGGGTAGTCATCGATGGCAATGACTTGTTATTCCCACAAAAGGAAGAACTTGTCATCAAAATTTGTTCTAGGGACCTCGCCACCCCCTAGTATCCTCATCAAATCATCCCATCTACCCATACGTGGATCCCTCGGGCTGTTGATGGTAGAGATCACTTTGGGTCGAATCCCTGGTATCCTCTCAAAGAAGAAATTGAAAAGGGTAGTACCATACCCAAAATGTTTAGTATTACTCTTTTTTATAGAAGTGAGTTGCTTTTTCATATTCATGAAGAGGGTTGTACACCAATCAAAGACTGTGGTGAGGCAATTGACTGTTAGGATCATTGTAACACGTGATGCTTGGTGCAATGAAGTTGAACCTGCTACTCTCACAATAGAAAAAGGAGAATTCTAAGGGGTAGACTCCACATTCTTTATTGGGATATGTGTCCCTACCTTGTCATTATTCCTGGGGCAGTATGTGCAAATATAATCATCTACGTTAAGGTTGCCTCGGGTCTTCCCTTTCAATTTAATTGGCTCTCCTCTTTGGGAAAGTCTAGGGAAGAAGTAGATATCTTCAACTTCAATTCACAAGGGAATTTAATCAATCATAAAAGCATCCTCTTCTGGATCCCAGTAATTCACAAGCATCTCCAACATCCTTGTGTTGAGTTTCATATTAGGCATTTTGAAAAATTTTAATAATCCACACCCTCTCAATGTAGCTAGTGATAGTGGGTCATTCATTACTTCATTGTCTACTGCACTATGCTCTCTTTCTTTCCATGTGATAGTCATCCTGCAATTCAAACATTTTTATCCATTAAAATTCATAATTTTAAATTTTTCTCTACGCACATGCGATTTCACTTCATACACAATCGTGTATATAGCTTACACATACGCAGCTTCGATATCCCAGCCTGCATATGTGCATAGCAAAAATCTAAAAACAAAATATCTAGGTAAAAATCTTGAAAAAATGTTTGAAATGTACATAAATTCATTAAAAGATCAAATTTGAGGATTACCTAGATGTTTGGTCACTGTTCGGGCCAAGAAATAGGGTGGATTGTGGTTGTTGGTCTTTGCTCTAGAGCTCCTTCTCTCAATTGTTCAAAACACAAATGAGGTTTGTTGGGCCAAATGGTCTATTTATAGCTTGTAATTTGAAAAACTTTTAAAAACCCACTTTTACAAGGTTTATCTTTTATTTTTAATAATTTTATAAACTTTGTGAATTTTTGGCTTTAAGTGTTGTGATAGGTTGTCTTTCAGGTTAAATTGAATACTTTGAGATTTTTTCTACCACTTCGATTTCATGACCATTGACCTGTCATGGTAGGTATTTTTTTTCATCACTGGCATATAGGTTAGGGAATATTACTTTTCTGTTTCATTATGCATTCTAGCCTCCATACTGTGATATGTTTCCTTAGGGTCGACCCCATTGTGTTATGATTCTTAAAACCATTTTCACTCGTCGACTTATAAAATCATGACATGATGGTAGAGATTTCCTTTACATGGGATTCCTAGTTAGATCCTCGCTAAAATATGTTGCTCATGCTGCAAAGATTGTGTAGGCTCAGGAGTCCTCTTTAGTCCTTCCATGACCTTTTGCAATGAAGTTTCATTCTCCTTCTTCTTTGTTGTCTTTTTGGCTTTATGCCCTAAAGGCTCCCACATGTTGAGTTGTACTGTTGCATTTCATGTTGACTATTTGTACCTTTCAGCCTTAAGTCGGCTTCACTTGGACTCATGCATAAGGCACTTTTTGAACCATGTCTTTTTGCAAAATCAACCTTGCAATCACTTAGCCTCTGCAACTTGACACTGTTTTCTCGTGGAAACAATATTACTTTGAGTGTCATTGACCAGTTTCATCAACTTGCATTGAGCATAGGAATGTTCCCCTCCTAGGAACTAGTGCATATGTATTTGGACACTTGTTCTTTCCACTGTACCATAAGCATTCTTTTATTCTTTTTCAAGCTTTCCAAATATGAAAAAGACAAAAAAAAATATATTCCAAAAAAGAGTGGGAATGGGAATTTACTTCCATATTTGATGGAAGCAAGAGTCATTTGTGTCGCCCTTGAATAAGTCACTTAAAATGAGTATTTCCTCCATCAAGATGGGCTTTAGTTTGACTTAGGAGAGCCATAACCTTGTTATTGAGTTAGTACTCCTCTGGTTGGTTATCTCTTCCAATCATATGGAGAGCTTGTTTATGCCTCCTACATGAAAAACTTATACAAATTTATCATATGTTTCCATATATTCGTAGTTGAGTCGTGATTTTGTTCAAGGGAAGTGAACCTGAGTTGGCCTTCTTGTGGTGTCTCTTGACTCATATGCAATCATCCATACCCATTTTGCCAAAGTTATGTTCAGTATCAGATAAGCTATTTGGTCCTTTACTTGTGTTGGTTCAATAAGGTCTCCATTGACTTCTTGTTGGTGGGTCTACTCTTATCGACTTCAACACATTGCTGTGAGAGTAGGCCTAGAGTCACACCCTAGCCCTATTTCCATCAATATTATGGGTCTTTGACTGAGTGGTTTCCCTTGTGTTCGACGTCAACTTACATTATCACACATTGGGATTCGTGCAGTACCTTGGTTTCCATTTGACCCTATTAGTGGATTCCTCACCTCTGTGTCAGCTTTCACTATTGGTTGGTTTAGAGGATTTCTGCCGTGTGTTATCCACATATTGTGTACGTCAGAAACGTGCTTTAGTTTGGTTATTTCATCTTTCTTCGTCTGATTCCTTCCATATTATTGGCCTGCTGATTACACTCACACTGGATTGATGTAGGATGCCTTAATGCCTTCCTTCCAGCAAATCTTTTCCCATCGACTCCGACTTATTTCTCTGGGAATAATATCTAGAGTCCCTTTTTCAGTACTTTAGGGTTTGCAGTCATTAGTGGCAGACTCCTTCGCTATCAACGGTGAGAATACATCAATGTCTCTTGATTGATAGATTCTCTCAAGTGTTTGACTTCTACTCATTTATTCGCACTTGTTAGATTGTATTGGGGTACCTTAACTGTCAACATCATTATCGGTGATTTGTCTCGTGTTTGTTAATGGTATACATCAATGACCGGTAATCAAACGATTTCTGACATGGTCGAATTCAGCTCATTTATTCCCATGTGTATAAATGTACCATGGCAGTCGGTGAAGACCTCGGGTTGCATCATCATTTCATGGTTCACATGTCTGTCCCTCCAGTTTACTGCCAGTGACACCATCCACCTTATATGTTGCAATTCATCACAGTGGCATCCTATATGTTGGCACCTGAGTTGCATGCAATACCATATTCTACTTTTTGACTTGGTATTTTTGAGGATATGTTATGTGACTCCAGTAATCAGATATCCACTTCAGCATCATTGATCAGTTCTTTTATATGTGATATTGTGACATGGCCTTGATATGTACTTTTGCAGCTATTATCAGATGATCCACTATGTATTTCTCAATTTCCTTTGTACTTATATACATATTGGATCCACTCTACACTTGATATGCGGACATGCTTTACTATCTCTGAGCATGGGTAGGCCTACATCAAACATGAGCTTTCCTTCTGATCTCTTCCACTGGTTTGGCAAGTTGGAATCTCGTGATCTCCTCCCAAGTCCTTGCATGATTCTTTCAATACACTTAATACATTTCCGCCATCATCTACCCCTTCTGACCTCATATATTAGGGGGGCATATGTTATAGCATCATTTACCACCTTTGTATACTTGATGCTCTGAGTCATCATTTTTCAATTTTTTCTAAGTTTTCTTGATGACTTAGTGTGTGTCGCACTTGGTTCTATGTCTAAACTCATCATGTTCACCCCTCGGCCCCATATCTCAGAATTCAACAATTTTTTAGTTCAAAGTGGACTCATTAACACTAAGAACGCACAAGTTCACTTTGAAGCCTTGATGAGGAATCCTTCGTTGTTCGGAAGTGCACCACGTTCCCTCCAAGATCACTAGGTGCACTCATCAATCATGTTCCCCCTTCCTTAATCTGAACTACGCCCTTTAAAAGACCAAATATTCTTGAGCACACTCCTTTGACTCGAATAAATGCACCCTCCTTGAGCGCATAGGCACACCTTGAAGGCCTTAAGCTTCAACCTTCAGCTTTCCCTAATGTGCCATGTTCCCTCTTGGAATCTTTGAGTGCACTCTGAAGGCACAAAACACCATCCATTAGCATTTAAGAGGGAGCCTTGTGCTCTACTGGGTCTCTTGAGTGCATTAGCACACTCCAAAGGCCTTCAGCCTTCCTCTTTTAGCCTTCAGAAGTACACTCTACACCCTCAATCACCCCCTTGAGCATATAGCGCACTTGGGAATCCCAAAGCTTTCATCTTCATCCTTTAGACTTGTGCCATGCACCCTGCCTTGAATGTCTTCTTCCTTTGAGTGCATGCCAAAGCCCCAAAGCGTCTCCTCTTCATTCCTTCAGCCTTTGAAAGTGCACCCATGCACTATGAAGCCCTTTTGTTCCTCTTGAGCACACCAAAAAGGCCTAAACAAAAAATATTCAATCATGGTAGAATAGGATATTTTCAAGCTAGCAGTTACTCGTCATGGGTGATTGTAGGTACAGGCATTCCAGAAACACTATGGCAAGCACACATGAGGAAGATCGGGTAAGGAGACCAGAAAAAGGAAGCTTGGAAAGAATGAAGAACATGCTTGAATATTAATGATCAAAGCAACCCTAAAGACTCCAATAAATCAAAGACCCTTTGAAGGGGGAGGACATCAACAATAAAAATTGCTCGAAGAACGAATATACAACTGGAAGCCATGTCACCACTGGAAAAAGTCCATTTCATTAGTCACTATTAGTATCAGTCATCAAATATAGTGACATGTCAAGTCTCATTACATGATGATGTGGGAGTCATGATGTATTGTTGTAATCATTGTAAATACAAGTAAGCGAAAGTGTAAGAGACATGCATGAACTAAAGAGTCATGGAAGTCCAAAAGACATGTAATATCAAAAGTCATATGTAATTTCAAAAGTCATTTGGAATCCAAAGGTCACAAAAAGTTATAAATCCAAGAATCATGAGGATGTGAAAAATCATTCTTCAAGTTATAAATAGATCAACATTTCTCATGTAAAGTACTTTTAACCTTGGTTTTTTCCACAAGGAATTAGAGAGACAGAGTTAGTATTTTTGGGGAACAAGTAGTGGCTCTAACACTCCACTATTGGAGCTAGTGGTGTTCATTGCATTTATGTATCTTGGGACTTTTTCTTAATATTTAAGTCTTCCAGGCCAGCATGTTTTCACACATGGATTTTGAATGTTTCTATGACTATTCTTTTAATATTTATAGTTCATGTTTTTTTCCACTAGTACTGGATTAATTTAACTATTTCGGTGCTCTTTGTTGGAAATGTGTTGTTATGCTATAATTATCATCGCATCCTTGTGAACTATTTCACTTGATGTTATATGAGTCTCACTTATTTGTGTATGTCTCCTTTAGGGTAGTATTATTACTTTTCTCTTAGAGATTCACTTAATTTTTCCTCCACAATAAAAGAACCTTGATACATCGGCAATTGAACATTCACACGGCATACTAGTCTGCTCATTCAAAAGGACAATTGTGCTTCTCTCTTGTGCTAATAGCTAAAGCCAAGGCACATCTTTAAGTAACATATAATTTGGGTCGTATTCTGGATGGGCCTCCTACACCAAACATTGTGAGGTCTGTTGGAAATAATACTGAGATGGGGGGGTGAATCAATATTATCAAATTTTTTTCAGTTTATACAACCATTTGTAGATCTGACTAATGAAACCTTCAGACTTATAATTTAATTTATTCTTCAGATGTTGCTCATTAATTTGTGTGTTAGAACCATATAACAATAAACAGGAATAGGAAAAATAGAGCAGACAGTCACACCAAAGGACACAAGATATAAGGTGGAAACCCAATGTGGGTGAAAACCACCTGCTGCAATATGTCTCTATCTTCTCCCAATCAAAAACTTCTTTTTACAATGATTCTATATTGGTGCAGTCTTATACCAGCATGCAGGATTCAACCTATAGAGAGCTACAACCCTCTCTCATTTTCCAGCTTCTCCTGGAAGGGAGCTACAACCCCCTTAGCTCTTGTACTAGCTGAGATACTAGTATGTAGGTGCTGACCTACAAAAGGCTACAACCTTCTCTTTTCTTCCAGGGACCACATTTCATAAGTTTTCAGACTGGATCCATGAATATCAATCAAACATCAAATAGATCTGCAATAAACCAACTTCCTTGTACAAATACTGATTTAGTAAATTCTTAGTACACAACAACCAGACACCAATTCAGAACCTTGAATACTGCAGTAATAGACAAAAACACCTAAAACATATTTCAAGAAAAGTCTGTAACCTCACCAATAGAAACCTACGGATATCCGTGCTTCCGCTGTGTCGAGTCCTGTAGACCTCCGCACCTGCGCTGTGTCTGAATTGCGCACCTCCACACCTACACTCGCATCTGGACCGCGCACCTCCGCACCTGAACTCGTATCTGGACTGCGCACTTCCACACCTGCACCCGTATCTGGATTGCGCACTTCCAGGTATAGACAATTTATCAGTCTTCGCTTATACCCTCAAACTATCAGATTTATAGATTTGATCATGCGCCAAGGAGATCTCGACCCTTCAATAGATCTATCTTGTAATGCTCAGGTTTCTCCTTGATTCAGGTCCAGCTATAACTCACCAACTGATCACTAGTATTTCTGATCTTGTTCTTCTTAAGATATTCAACATACTTGTGTACAGCCAAATGATCTCCTTTCCCTTTTATATACTAGGCCTTACTCAAACCATGGTCCAAAACCATAGGAATCCAATACTAGGGACCCAAAACCTAGGTTCAATACTTTAGATGCAAAACCACAGACCAAAACCATAGGATCAAAAATGTCAGACTAAATACCATGGACCAACCATAAGATTTCCCACATGCACGCATTTTTCTCTGCATGAAAGTCCGTGAACTTTAGGTTCGCACCTTTTGTTCGGGACGCCCACGAACATGTCCACATATTTTCAATGGCGCACCTGCGAAACCAGCTGAGGACCGTATCTTTGTGAACAGGAACCTGTGGATATCTTATTTTCTTCATTATTTGAGTGCCTAAACTTGTGATCTACTATTTGAGTGAGTTGCCATTAAGGACAACACCTGTGCCATAGAACCAATCCTATTTCATAATGCCAACAATGTCCCCCTTTGGACTTGATGGCAACCCCAAATCACTCAAAATCATCCTCCCCCTTTGACATCAAGGGCAAAGGGTTATGCTCCCCCTGAGTACATGCTGAAATCTCTGTTTTTGTTTTGTTGTCCATGCTCCTCCTGACTATAGGCAAGATCTGCAAGAAGATGATCTTCAATAGGACTTTTCCTACCATCAAAGACTCATACATACATACATCTCCCAACTAAGTGGGTAGATACCAATATTGACTCATCCTCCCAATCAAGTGGGGATACACAAGATAAAATAAGAACATTACATAATTCATCCCAGGCATAGTGGGGAAACCAAAATAGGTCGTTACATGACCTTGATACGAAAAGAAATACATGACATAGAGATAAAAATATATATAGCAAGACTATGATAGCTATCAACAACTATATCAGCAGTATCTGACAATCAACCTTCAAACTAGCAACTGTTGATCTCGATGTGCATCTAAAACCAAAAACAACTGTGAAATCAAACCAAGATTTTCTAAGATAATGCCAACAATGCATTATTAGAAGAATATATGCTCCCCCTAAACCTGTGCCAGATGGTCTTTGTCAGACCCATATCAAATTCTTTTCACCCAAATCTTGACCCACTGTTTGCTTTTAACCGGCATATACACAACTGTACCCACATAAACCGGCGTATGTACGCGTATCCACCTCATGAAGCTCGTGTACAACCACTTTCCTCTGAAACATACAAGATTCAACAGCAAGATGATGCATCAACTACCCCCAGCTTTTGTCTGAGGTACTCAAATGTGTCCATGGGCAATGGTTTGGTGAGTATATCAGCAACTTGTTCCTTGGAAGGAACATACTCCAACTTGACCCTTTGTTCAAGGACTTGTTCCCTTAGAAAATGATACTTGATAGGTATGTGCTTAGTCTTTGAGTGCATGATAGGATTTTTTGAAATACTAATTGCACTTGTGTTATCACAAAAAATGGAGATAGGTGGAATACATGTGATTTGAAAATATTGCAACGTTTGCATCATCCAAAGGAGTTATGTGCAGCAAAATGCAGCAGCCACATATTCTGCTTCAGCTGTAGATAAAGCAATTGAACTTTGTTTCTTGTTGAACCAAGATACTAATCTAGACCCCATAAAGAATGCACCACCACTAGTGCTTTTTCTGTCATCTACGCTTCCTGCCCAATCTGCATCTGTATATGCATGAAGTGTGAGATCTACATCTCTAGGATACCATAAGCCATAGTTTTGTGTCCCTTGAAGATATTTGAAGATCCTCTTAACTGCCTGAAGGTGTGCTTCCTTTGGATTAGTCTAAAATCTTCCAACTATTCCCACTGCATGCATGATGTCTGGCCGAGTTCATGTCAAATAGAGTAGACTACCAATCATGGATCTCTAGGTTGGTTGATGTACTGTTGTTGATTCATCATTCACACTGAGGCTGCATCCTATTACCATAGGGGTACACATTAGTTTCGAATCTTCTATGCCATATTTCTTCAAGATCTGCTTTAGGTACTTGGTTTGTGCTAAAAAGATACCATCTTTATTTTGTTGGATTTGTAAACCAAGGAAATATATCAGCTCACCAAGCAAGGACATTTCAAATTATTTTTGCATCACCAAAGCAGAGTGTTGACTCATGGCTTCTTCATTGCTGCCAAAAATGATATCATCAACGTATAAAACAAGTATTAGCAATTTATCATTATCAATTTTTATATATAGATTGCTATCTGCTGAGCCTTTTGAGAGAGGTATTTGTCCAGACAATAGTACCATGCCCTTGGAGCTTGTTTAAGACCATAGGTTCCTTCTTAAGTCTACATACAAGTTTTGGATCATTTCCAAGGATGAATCCATCTGGTTGCTCAATATATACTTCTTCTTCTAGGTCCCCATTCAGAAAGGCAGATTTTACGTCCATCTGAAATACTTTGAACTTCTGAAAGCTAGAGAGAGCAAGGAACATCCTAATAGCCTCAAGTCTGGCAACGGGTGCAAAAGTTTCTTCAAAGTCTATGCCTTCTTGTTGCACATACCCTTTACATACAAGTCTTGCCTTGTTTCTAACCACTTCTCCATTTTCATTTAGCTTATTTTTGAAAATCCATTTTGTCCTTATGACATTCTTATCTTTTGGTCTAGGAACCAACTCCCAAGTGTTATTCTTTTCAATCTACTCGAGTTCTTCATCCGTGGCCTTGACCCAACATTCATCTTTGCAAACCTCTCTTACATTTTGCGGTTCAGTGGAGGAGAGCAATGCTAGATAGCTTGAAGCTTCTGAAATGGTTCTTCTTGTTTGTACACCTTCCTCTTTCTGCCCCAAAATTTGAGATTCTGGATGATTCTTCTGAGCGTACCTGGATGGAGTCTTTTCTTCTATCCTTATTTGTTCTTCAGGCTCCTCATGGGTTTCTTCTTCATAGGTTTCTTCTTCATCATGAATCTGATTTGATGTTGATGGATAGTCCTCTTCATCTTTGAAATCTTCAGATCTTACCTGCCTAGGAGTGTTTTCATCTTCATCAACCCCTACATCAATACTTTCAACAATTTTTCCAAGCCTTTTATTGTAACACTTGTATGCTTTGTTGTGGGGAGAGTAACCGAGAAGAATGCCTTCATCTGCTCTGGGTTCAAACTTGCCAATATTTTCATCA
>APFE031592182.1:41658-53262 GCA_000404065.3 Pinus taeda | reverse complement strand
AGTGGCAAAAGAAGGAAATGAATAGGAAAAGGAGGCTGAGAGGATGTGTAAAGAAGTGCAGGTTTGAGGCTCAACATGACTCTTTAATAACTACATGCTCCACGCCCACAAAATGCGGAGTCTTTACATTGGAATTACAAAATTGGACCAAAATCTGGGTAGTTAGCCCCAAAACTACCCTTGGGGGATCCCACACTCAATAGGCCCCTAACATAAACATCATGACTCACCCTCAAGTAACTCTACAAGTGCAGATATCTTAGCGCAAAGACCTCCCAGCTCTGTTTGGATTG
The DNA here is from genome assembly GCA_000404065.3 of Pinus taeda. NCBI lineage: Eukaryota > Viridiplantae > Streptophyta > Pinopsida > Pinales > Pinaceae > Pinus > Pinus taeda. The sequence goes on along the minus strand of APFE031592182.1, from coordinate 52,969 downwards.
TTGCAAGTTCGGCAATGAACTGAGCGGCTGCCTGCTGAACTTCTTCTATGCATTGTTCAGTGATCGTTGTTGCTAAACTGATGCCCTGAATCCTCTCTTGAGTTACTTACAATTGTGCGAGCTTTGCTTCAATGGAGATCGTAATTGTATAAGCCTCATCAATCCACGGTTGTAGGCGCGCTTTCAAAACTGCCTCTTTATGCCGAAAGACATCAACCTGTTCCTTGAGCACCTTTGCCTGATGCATCCTTGCAAGCCTTTGTGTAAGGGAAACCATTTGTACAGTCCCTTTTACGTCATCGTACTTTTTTTGTAGCTTGTGTGCCTCTATTTGTAGGTGCTCTATGTTCGGGTCCTCTTATAGGGTGGTGAAGACCTCAAATGCTTGTTCGAACAGCTTCATGCAATCTGTCAATGCACTATCGACCACCGCCATTGTTGTTGTGACCATGGTGGTACGTTGTTCTCTGACCTTCGGTGGAGTTGAAGTTTGAGCCTTCAACTATAGATCTTCTATCTAAAGGTTCAGCTCCACCGAACCCTAGCCATTTTTTCTCTCACGTCACGCACCCCTATGGCTAATGATCGAACGTGCACCTCCACCAATTCCTATGCTTGAATGGCCAACTTTGGGACCATTTGGCAGGCATCCTCCACAACTTGGATTATTTATTTGTTCTGCTCCACGACCTCATTGCGTTGCAGGCTCAACTTCTTAATGTTGATGTGCTTCTCGCTCATTACCTGTAGAGCGTGACTCTCCTTGGCCTGAAATTCTACAGTGACTCCATCCTGTAAGAGATAGAGCATCTCCTCAGGGAGCGCAACCATGTTTAATCCAGCCCCTTTCAAACTGTTGACCATAGACCTATTGGCTTCATTCTTTGTAATGAGTGCTCCATCTGGTAGCACTATTATGTTGGTCACCCTGGCGCGTAACATTTCCTTGGCAGCTGGAGTGTCAAATGCAAGGCCGGTGGACACTGTGCCAGCTTGTGGAGTGCACACCTAAAACTCTTGTTTTGTGTCTAGAGAGCCCCCAATACCAATCGATGTTGTTCCTCAAACTGTTGGAGGGCCTCCGCGGTGACATCCCTCACCATTTCATCAATATCATGCAAGTCCCCTTCAGTGAGGGTGATAGGGTCGAAAGTTGTCTTTGAGGCCTTTGTTTTGTTTCACAGCCCTACCTCCTCTCGTGGTTGTGGATGGTTGAGCTGGGTTGACGTTGTTTGCGAGTCTATGCCACCTTGTTCTGTGTCAGTCTCTAGTTCAGGCAAAGGTGACTTCTATCCTTCACGCTCCTCTTCTATTGTTTTCTGCTGCACCACCAACGTCGCAACATCGCGCGCCACTTGGGCCTTAGCTACTGCTTCTTCTTTCCTACACTTTTCCGTCAGCTATGCCATCCAAATTTTTGTCTCTTCCTTCTTCCACTACACTGTAGACTTCTTTTCTTCCACTATAGAGCTAGCTGGAGCATGCCACTCCAGTGGCCAAGACTTAAGGACTGTGAATATCACATCGTCAGTCACCAAAAAAAGTAAATCGTGCCTCATGTTTGTAGGGTCCTTTCACACCCTTATGAAGACATGATGGAAGTTTGCTTTGAACTCTGCGAAGCTCCGCATACTATTTTAGAATGTAGGTGATAAACACGGCTTGCGATTGATCCCCATATGGATGTTCATTTCCATTAGCGTCGAAAATATCTTACTCTCCCTTATCCTCTGCACATCCTTGGTCACCCACAACAAAGCGTACTTTGCTGCCTCTAGAAGGTTCGACATGACTGAAGGGAACTAGCTAACTTCAAGTAGATCCCATGCCACCAGTACGATCAACAATAGGAGCCATGTGTAATGAAACATTTTTCCCTACTCTTATGCCTCGTAGAAGTTTTCAAGGAACTCACAGCATAGATAGCTCGCCTAGTTGAACTGGACCCCTTCTGTGCATTGTGCTGCTAATGCAACCACTGGCGTGGGCACCTCATCTATGTGGAACTTCCACATCACCTTCCCTACCAATATCTGTGTCACAGCCTTGACTACAGGTTTGTTGATGTTGGAGATGGCATATCCTCACTTCTTCTTCTCCAACTTAAACTTCTTTTTCATGGCCTCCATGAGGGCCAACTCGCCAACTTTTCCCCCTGAAATGTTTGCTGGATCCTCCCCTGAGCAAGGGAGCCATGTAATCTAGTGAATTACATGGTCTATAATGGCGATGGGCTCATCTAGCCATAAAATCCCATCATACACCAAGCAGAGCAGCTACTTGATGACAAAAACAGTCACTAGGGCACGATGGTAATGCGGTACTGAGAGCAGGTTTAGCAACCATGCTTTCTCGACACCTCTAAGCCATTTGTGTGGCTCTAATTCAATCATTCTAGCCGGTGCATCTATCTTCTAGTGCATTAGCTTCACAGTCACTAATGTGGGAACTTCTCATGGTCTGCGAGGTCCCAATCTTGAAATTTTAACACGGGAACCCATCCCAAGTGCGCTCATTCAAACACAATATTGTCTGGGAGCAGGGGAGTTTATAGAGAGATCTTGCTCTCGTATATATCCTTTGGAACCTTGGCTTTACCCTTCTAGAGAGGAACATATGCAGGAAGACTAGTGATAGGGTCCACACCCTAGGTTTCAACTTCCATCTCTACATCCTCCTCCTCCACCAAGATTTCTTCAAAATCTTCCTCCTTATCATCCTCCAAATTAATGGCCTTCCCCTTTTCCTCCAATGTGAGCTTGGTCCTCAGAAAATTTTAGGGCAAGACGTGCACCGGTATCATGGCCTGCTTATCCTTCTTAGGTCTCGGCATGCGCAATTATTTAGGGACCTCAGTGATTATTTTGGTGCTCTTGGGGGCTTCTACTTCCACAATTTCCTGCGCAGCTTCCTCGACTGTCACTACTCCTGTGTGCATGGCTTCTTCAAGTGCTGACATGGTGCTGTTCCACACTTCTTTCAGTGTCTCTAGTAATTGCTCAAACAATGAATTCACTTTCAAAGTCTCGAATAACTGTCAGTTCATGAATTTTTGAGCACGCAACAACTCAGTTCTCAAATTGCCAAGTGTTTTTTGTTGGACAACCACTTGTAATTTATAGTTCCTTTTGAATTTGATTTTGACTGTTCCCCCCACATTCGGTCCATTAATGCTAGATTAGCGGAAGATTTTTAAGAATCTAGCCCATAAATTTGACTTTAAATGCCTATCATCTACTCCATTTGGCCTGAAACAAACCATCAAATCATGAATAGTGACTTTAACGGTCACCTTTTAACTAACCCGTGTGCCAGCATAGCTGTCTTTGCACTATCATAGACCCTATGGCACTTTGCTACAGTGCGTAGTCCTGTCATCATGCAGTTCCTAAGCAGATTAGTTTATAGTCCCGCACCTCCTTTCAGCTGTCTGGAGTGTTAAGACTGTGCTTCTATCAGCTAGTCAGATGGTCGGGCCACCTGTGTATGGTTTCAAATGACTGCCATTCACTTTTCCTAGGAAGGGATCTCCATTTAGCTTAACAAGCTATATCGCACCACCTTCGGTAATCTCCTTAATAACATACGGCCCCAGCCAATGCATTCTGAGTTTCCCTGGAAATTTATCAAACTTACTATCATACAACAACACCAAATCATTCACCTTAAAGGTGCACAACTTAATATGTTGATCGTGCCATGCCTTTTTACATTGCTTTTGGACCTGCTTGTGAAATCTAGCCAAAAATATCTCTTCTTCGAGCTCATCCAACAATGCAAGCCTCTCTTCCAAAGCTCCACGATCTGTTATACTTGTGAGCGCTGCTATGTGTAGACTAGGCATGATGTATTCCATAGGCATTACGAATTCCACTCAATAGACAAGCCTAAAAGGTGTATATCTTGTTAGTTTCTTGCATGTCATTCAATAAGCCCATAACGCTGTAGGTATGCGTAGATCCCAATCACTTTGTTGCGCATTGCATACCTTGGTTAGCGTGGTTTCAAATACTTTGTTGAACACTTCTACTATCCCATTAGATTATGGGTGATACAGTGTGCTCTTCTAATGATACACTTGAAACTCTTTCGTGAGCGCTGATTGTCTCATTCAAGAAGTGTGTACCATGATCACTCATCAGGATCTTTGGACATCCAAATTGCATCATTACATTTTCAAATAGAAACTTCGCGGCAGTTGTGCCCGTGAAATCCTTCACTGGTAGCGCTTCTTCCCAATGAGTCAAGTACTCCGTCACAGTGATAATGTACCTCACACCAGTCTTTCCTTGGGGCTGAATCGGCCCTACAGAATATATTGCCCACTTTTCAAAAGGTTGCAATGTCATTTATGGAATCAAAGGAATCTTGTCCCTCTGCAATGGCCTACCTGTTCTTTGACATACGTTGCACGCCTTGCAATATGATTTTGAATCCTAATGAAGGGTTGGCCACCACAACCTTGTGTGTAGAATCTTCTATGTGGTTTCTCTTCCTACATAATGTCCTCCTGTGGCGCCCCCATGAGTGTCCACAAGGATGCTGCTTCATTCAATTTCAGGTACATACCTTTGTAGTATTTCACCATTCCCCATCTTGTATAAATGTCTAGTAGTGACAGAGAAATCTATCGCGTGCACCACTAATTCCTTCTTTCTCTGGATAGAGTATCCTTCCAATGCAGTTCCAATTGTTAGAAAGTGAATTATATCTTCAAAATTTCCATCTGCTATGCACATAGCAAAGAGTTGCACATCAGGTAATCCTTCCTCCAAACTAGTAGGTTCTTCCCCTGTCCTGATGTGCGACAGTTGATATGGTCCCATAGTTAATCGTCCAAGATTCACAACAACTTTAAAATCATATTCTTGGAATAATAGAATCCCTCTGGATATGCACCCCCCCAACACAAGCTTATTGACTAGATACTTTAGTACGGAGTGGTCTATATACATCTTAAAGTCACCTCCTAGAAAGTAGTGTCAATATTTTTGGAGTGTATACACCATAGATAGTCCCTCGTACTCAGTGGTGGAATAGTTCTTCTCTGCTTTGGATAATCTACGACTTGCAAACGTGATAGGGAGATACAAGCCATATCCACCATCCTATGTTAGTACTTCCCCCAGTGCTATACACGACGCATCAACATGGACATGAAACTCCTTCTTCCATTTTAGGAAGACAAGAATTGGCACAATAACCATATTTTCTTTCAATACATCTAGGATTTTCTTACGTTCATCATTCTAGTAGAACGTGACATCCTTTTTCAAAAAAATTTCCATCGGCATGGTGATCTGGGCATAGCCTTTGATAAACTTCCTATAATATCTTGTATGTCCCAGAGTAGCATGTAAATGTTTCACACTTCTTGGTGCTTCCAATTTCAGAATCACCATGATCTTCATGGGTCTACCATCAACCCTTTTCTACAAACCACGTGCCCCAATATGTTCCTAAAAGGAACAAGAAACACACACTTCTTGAGGTTGAGCACGAGTTGGTATCTTCGGCACATATCCAGAATCAAGTGCAAGCTCGCTATATAACATTTAGCCATCCCAAATACAGTCCAACCATCAAAATAGACCTCCAAGAACTTATGAATATATTCCTTAAATGTGCGAAAACCACACGTGAAAAGATGGTAGGTGCATTCTTCAATCCAAATGGCATGATAATATATTGAAAGCAACCCCACTCAGTCATGAAGGTTGTCTTACTCCTATCCTCCAGCGTGATTTTGATCTAGTGGTACCTTGAGAACCCATCAGTGAAATAATATGCTTCCTAACCACCTACATTGTCCAACACTTCATCCGTGAACGGAGTTGGGAATGGATCATGCACACAAGTGTCATTCAATTTTCTGAGATCCATGCATATCCTTATCTCATCCTTCTGCTTCTTCTCTTGCACCACCATTGGGCTTACCCAATCAGATTCTTCCACAGGCTCAATGATGCCTGCCATGAGCATTTTGTCTAGTTCTACATGGACCTTCTCCATGTATTTAGGATTTAAGCGGTGTGGGCTCTGATTAACTGGCTTCGCATTAGGTATTAACGTGATATTCGTTACTCCTAAATCTCCAATTATTCCTTTCAAATCCATAAACTTGGTCATAAATAAGTCCTAATATTTGTGGAGCAATTAAGAAACCTTATCCACCATCGCGTCATCCCAGTAGTCTCCAATCTTCATGAACTTGGGTTATTCCTCCGTACCAATATTCACTTTCTTAGTTTCCACTGATGCGGTTATATTAGGGTTCTCAGTCTGTGGTACTTGAACCTTGTGATGGCCTTCTATCTCTGGAATGTTAATTTTCCATGGATCTTCATCCTCTTCTTCAGCAATTACATTATAGCATTCCAGTGTGAAACTCAGCTGAGTAGCCCATTCGGGCTGCGTCAAGTCTAATGGATTTTGTGGGATCCTAAAGATGGTTGCTTTCACTTCTTGTGGTGCTTCCTCAATACCGTCAACCCCGTCCTCAAAAATAAATGTCATCATGAACCCTTTGCACAGGATATCCCATTCTCTTGTCCTATGGCAAAGCTCTATTTCTACATACCAATTCATTTTAATAACATCTAGGGTATGACAGAATAGGTGAACCCACTTAGGTTGTCACTTCTCTCCATACGCCTGCATCCACTTGGACAGATGCACACATGGATCATCCTGTCCATTGTACTTGTTTTTCAGTCGCACCTTAGGCCTCCCAAATCATACTCGCATCATTCTCCTACACTCATGCCAATCATCAAAGCTTCCTTTGCGCGTACCGCACAGTACCCAGTCCAAGGCTTGGAAGCATTGTTTTTCCGGCACCTCCCTTTTAAATGCACCCAAGAAGGTATCTAACTCATTTAGACCATCATAAGTAGGCATATCTCTCACTACTATCAACATGCAGCTAGCGACCTAGTCATCATATTGTATTTCAGCATAGTTACCTCATGTAACTAATTCTGCCATTGTTCTATCTCTTCATCGGAGTTCGAAGTACAGGAGCTCTTGTGCTCCCATGTGATCCATCCATCTGTGGTGGGATTCACCCAATCTTGGTCCCGTGCTGTTATCTTATAGATATAGTCTAGATGATCATCACTTTCATAGTCACGGACCAACTTCGTATAGCACAATCCTTCAACAAGGTCCAGGGGTATAATTACGCGCAGTGACTTCTTCTCAAAGATCATTTTCCACTTTTTAAAATTAATTGCCTCATTCATATCAGTGACCCAGTCAATTCCTAGGAGCACGAGGTAGGGATTCTTGTCATCAACAATCTCTATTACCTTGAAATCTGCCAGGGCACTTGCTCCCTCAATATCCACAGTTATTCCCTGCAATTTCCCCATGGGTATTATTTTCTACTCGCTTGCCATACTTAGTTGAATTAGAGACCATTGCAGTGCAGTTCACCCCATTCTCTCCCATGTCTGTCTCGGCAGAACATTCATATCTAATCCCAAATCCAGGATGACTTGATCCATTTTGTATTCTCCGATCTATGCGATGAGTCGCATTTCTCGCCCCGTTCTAGTCTTATGTTTTCTGATCTTGCAAACTATGCATGGTTCACCTAGTGCAATCCTAGCACATCTGTTGATGAGCTCCTATAGCCCTTTCAAAGCCTTACTTTCATGCAATAACTTCATATAGGTTTCCAAGAAAGTTTTGATCATGGATGGGTCCATTTCCGACTCTTGTTTATCTTTGCTTCCAAAAGTGGAGGCATCAATGAAGCTCTTCTTAGCTTCCATGAAGGTTTTTTGGGCATGCTCCAAATCAAACTCAACTTCTTTTATCGGGGCCTTGTGAACCCATGTACTGTCTTTTGGATGTTTTCCTTTGTCATCTCTCATCGCAATTCCACTTCAGAGCATAATGTTTATGTACAGATCTTCCTCGCATGGCTCAGACCTCATCATTTGCAGGTTTTGAGTCAGGGGAGGTGGTAGCTCTCCTTTGTCACGTATCCTAGCTATCAGTGTAGGACAATCTTTCATATTATGATCAAATAGTGTGCAATACTTGCATGATAGGCACGTTGGATTCATGCAATCATGGGCATAGTGTCTTGGCCTTTTCAACTGTCCACGACCTCTACTAGGTCCTCCTTTGCCTTGGCCTCGTCCACACCCCTAAAATCTTCTCTGTGCCATTCCTGCATTCTGGTCAAGGGTCTGCATTTCAGCCTGTACCCTATACGTGGGAGTTCTATTCATCAGAAATTCATAGCTTCTGCAAGTACACTCGTCATATCCCACCAACCTATAAAAGTTGCAGAACAATTGTTGAAAATTTTACGTATACTTCTGTAACAGGTGGCAGTTATCTGTGGCATGTTTTCTAGCTATTTGACAGATAGCACACCATAAACTAGGCATCACACTAGGTCCTGCTTGAGCTTCCAGCCTTAGAAGCATCGATCCTCCTCCTGTGAGGTAATTTGTAAAGACCAAGAAGTGGTTTTTGTCATGACCCTGACTCTTGCATTTCACGCACCATACTTCTTCATGCACTTTTGGTCGAACCGTCCTATCCTGTTTCAGACTCTGCATCTCAAGGCACAGATTCTTCGGCTACATGTGGATCTGTTGAACTCCTAGGTTGGGATCCTGCATCAAGGTCTCATGAAGCCTCATAGTAATCTCTAGGGCCTCTGCCTGACTTGTTATCTTTTTCTTCGATAGTGCACTCCTTAAATGTGGTAGTAACAAAGCTATAAACCACTCGCAATGCTGCTCATCAGTTAGATTCATATTGTCTTCATGAACCATACATTTTAGCCTCTGATCCATCTCAGAAGGAGTCTCGCCTAGTATTATTGTGATCTCTTTGAATCCCACAATCGACTGCACTTCATGTTTAGGCCTACTAAATTCTCTATTTAGTGATGTTTGGATATCTGCAACTCTTGCATTCGGGTTATCGTTGGAGTACTTAATATACTAGGTTAGCGCATAATCCTATAAGGCTCTAACCAATGTTTCTTTCTTTATATGGTCATTTGTAACACCTTGCGCTTCCCATACAGCTCTTACAATGAACCAGAATTGGTCCGGACCCTCATTTCCCAAACCTTTGATCACATGCAACTTCATTGTGTTTGCCATGCTAAATCACGGTGGTGGAGTTAGTACAGGTGAAGATGGAGGTGATAGCAGTGAAGCTGGTGGTGGTGTGGGCAGAGGTGGGATTCGTGGAATTCTTTGTCTTATCAGATGAATATCACTTTGCGAAGAGACCTTCGTGAGCTCTTCCCCGTCCCCTCGCAGAGGTGAAATTAAGGGGCTATTTTCTCGGCCCTTATTTCCTTCGTTCCTATAAACCTTTCTGCTTCACGTAGCCCTGAACATCAAGGTAACTGCATAACCAATTTTTTGCACAACAACATTTTAATGCAAGTATTCAAATATTGTACGTACTTACCTCGTGGTACTTTGATAAAGCATCGCTCTGCCTCGCTATAGATGACTGAGGTGTTGACCGCGAACTCAGTAACAAATCCTAATATAATATGATCAAGCCAATGATTGATGGCATGCGCGATATTATCTTAGATGCTTCCAACCTTCACACTAGCTTCAGGGTCCACACAATAGGACTGTCAAGCTTCCACCTTCCTTGGCTATCTTCTAGCTTCGTGATCCACTCATATAGCTCAGTAGGGAAGGACGTGAAAAATATTTCATGAATCTCTATATACAAGTAATTGTCTAGCCACTCTTCTTTTGACAGTCGTGGGTTTTTGTTCTCCTGCGCTGCGAACTCGTGAATTCTTCTATCCAGCCAGCCTTCGATTTCTTTCTTAGTTGGATTCCAATGATATGATATCGCACATCTATTATGCAAATTCCGGTCCTGGAAATGGAACCATTTGTTGGCTTATGGGGGCCTAGTCCAGGTTCAGCATTAGTTAGCCAAACAAATCCCTACACTACTATCCCTTTTGGCATCAGCCCGCGAAGCGTGGATTGAAGTCTCACCCAAAGCAATATGGAGGATGCTGGAACCAAGTTTCCACACCCTTGAGATGGATGTGATGCCAATTTATTCCTACTATACTTGCCTTCACGTAGGTTGCTTCGTGCTCTATTCCACCCTTCCATAACTTCATGAAGTGTTATAATCAACCTTCGCATAGCCCTAACTAGGGGTTGAAGTCCTTTCATGCTGCTAGGGAAATGAACTGCGCTATTTCCAAAACTACGCTAAGTATCTTACTTATCTTATTGACAAATCTTAATCTTTATGTAAATAGATATTCTATCTTGCATTCACTTAATCAATATAGTTATACATGTTCGCGCATCATATAAGCATTAGAAGTGAAATTCATACCCAATATAACAGATGCATAAACAGGAAATAAATACGGAGAATAGATAGAAAAAATCTCCTTACTAATACTCCCAAATGATTACAGACTCGACTCTTCCTGCGCACTCAATTGCAGACTACTAGACCTCTATGCACTTAGTTGCAGAGCCTCTAGCTACACTACGACCCAAAACTTAGACTTACACTTCAAAGCTATCTTGCATACATCTTCATTACTTGTTCCATAGATTTATTGATTTCTTAACTACTTAGAGCTTTGCTCTATTTATACAATCCCATGGTCCATGGACCATGGGTAGATCTTCTACAACCGACATTACATTATCAAAATAAGGGCAAACAACCCTATGACTCCTTATAGAAATTCCTACTGTAGATCAACATAACATGCAATATACTAAAACATAATACAAGATTTACTTCTACAACACTTTGCGGAAGCTTAGTCGAATCGATCAAGATCAAGACAACACATATAACTAAGAACAATAAATCAATCACACATAACACAGAAGAAATAACCCAGGGAAAGCCTCAGCCTAAAACCCCAATCTCTATATTATCATACAAGTGGAAATCTTGTTCAAGTTACAAAAAGAATCAGCTCACAAGCTATCCTTCTCTCTCTGCAATCAAATAATACATCTCACAGACTGAATAGACATAGTATAAGTCCTCCTCAAGCCCTCCAAGCCTCCTATTTCCTTGCACAATTTTTCTTGGGGTCCAGTGAAACCACATGTGTGAATTGGCCTCATCACACTCACAAAACCTGAAGAAGTAACTACGCAATCCTCAAGGAAAGAATTCCTTCTGCATGAAAGGAATATTCACAATGGAATATTCTAGCAACTAATAGTACACTCCCCTCCATCTGATCTCAACTGGGTCTCTGTCTAAACTAACATGCATGAGTTATTTATGAGAGAATATTCAGTTATCTGAAGTG